>JAYESA010000547.1:0-148345 GCA_036927795.1 Iris macrosiphon | reverse complement strand
AGCGAATGTACAATGGAAACCCAAAATACAGTGATACCACCCAACACAATTACATTTATTAATATAGATAGGTATATTAAAATACAGAAATTTAAACACAAGGTTAGGCAAAAAACCCTAAGACACATTTCATCAAACACATAACGTGCTGAATTCGTATCCCACATTATTAATCATGAATACCCAAACCAAAACCCTAAAAATTGAGTTCAACCTACACATATGAGATAAGATCAATCTACATACAAATACCTAGGGTTAGGGTTCCTGATAATTGGGGAAAATCCCATGTTGGTCACCAAAACCCAATCCAAAACCCTAAAAAACCGAACTACACAGCAAGGGTGGGTTCCTAATGGGCATTAACATCAGAAAACCAAAATTAAATGAATAAAAATAGGGTTTTACCTGCAGGAATGGTTTCTCCAATGGAAGTTCTTCTTCCCCAAGGTTCCTTGACCCACGTTCCTTGCTTTCCTTGCTTTGGAGGAGGAAAAATGGAAGCCCTAGGGTTAGGTTTCGAAATCTGGAGTGGGGAGATGATTTTTCTCTTATGGAGGCTAGGGTTTCTCCTTTCTACATGAAGGATGGCTTTGAGAGAGGCTTCCCTTTTATAATAAAGCTAGTTTAGGGTTTCCATGCATAGCTTTTAAATTAAACCCCCTATGTTAGGTCATGTAGAACCTAATTTACTCGGGTTTAGGCCTGCTAGGGTTTGAGGGTTCACCCTAAAATTTGAATTCTAGGGTTTCACTAGAACTGGGTTTACAATTAGGGTTGACTCACTAGGGTCTGTCCTAATGAGTTCTAGGGTTTTTACCTAAATAATCACAACTAACAATATTTAAATAGTTTATAAAACTCAGCAGATTAATTAAATTCATAATTATTCAAAATAGTGAAATTACACAAATGCCCTTATCTGGAAATGTGGTAGTGACACGTCCCACCAATCGTGCGCGTTGAGGCAGAGCTGTAGTTGCGCGCAGGCGATGCGCTTCTCTTCGGGGACCTCTAGAAGAGCAAAGTGATCTTCAAGTTCGGCCAACCAATCTAGAGCTACGACTGGGTCCTCAGTCTCGTTGAATGGGGTATTGCAGACTTTCTTGAAGTGGCCAAAATCGACGGCAGTCACGTCCCTCGCCCTTAGAATTTGCGGTGTCTCTACTTCAAGTGCGGGCTGTTCCACCGGAGTCGGCGCTCTTGCCTATGAATGGTTGGAAGCCAAAGTCTGAACGATCTGTTGCAGGGCATCCACCTGCTTCTGTTGGACTGAGAATCGTGCTTCTATATTGTCTTAAAACTTGAGCTGACTCTCTTCTGCCCGCTTCTCGGCCCGTTCATAGCGAGCCTCGTCCCTTTGTTGGTTTGCCTCCAACATCTACAATATTCGTTGGACGGGATCGATGCTTGGCATGGCTCGCTGGCTCTCTGAACTTTCCGAAGTGCCCGAACTACTTCCTTGGCCTTGCATTTCGTTCGGTGCTTGCGCTGCAGATTGTGCTGGAACTATTCCTTCAAAAGAAGGTAAATTACATTTGGATCATAATGTATTATGGACTTATTGCATGAACGTATCTCATTTTGGCCTAACGAGTTCAAGAGTTCGCACAGGAATTTGATCGTTAAAGGAACTTTTCCAGCACGAAGTCTAAGGAACTTTGAATCTGTGCTCTGATACCACTATGTCACGACCCGATTCCTTAGAATCGTTGGGGCGTCCCCCGAATCACGATGCCGTGCGGGCCTGGGGTTGCGCCCGCACAAGGCTAAAGTATTTTGTATAGCAAGCACATATTCAGAGTACGCAGATAAATTGAAACACAGATTTGAAACATAGAAAAGTTCTCTTTATTGATAATGAACATCTATTACAAACTCTTGAACTAGTCAGCTAATATGCCGCACGGGCTTACAAAAGAGATGACTCAAAATGAGATAGCAGTCCTGTACATTACATCCCTTTATAAACTCAAAATGATAAAGACCTCCAGGCTGGAGGACGGCTTTGCCACGAAGCTACATTTGTGTATGAAGAGTTGCAAGCTTCTGTCTTCAGAATACTTCAAGGGGCCCGGTGAAGATGCGCCAACAGCTGGACTGGATCGGGAAGACGACTTCGGCTCCTCGCTCGGTTCGCCTTGGTGCGGAGAACCTGTTTCAACGAGGGTCAGCATGTCGAAACATACTGGTGAAGGCGAGCTAGCCGAACTATACCAATCAACACATTGTTTTAATGAAGCATGCATATTTTTGTGGGTTTCTATCTTGCCTTAGTTCATTTACAAGTAAGCAACAAACAGAATTTACTGAAATGAACGTGCCACCATTCGGTGGATTTTACCTGCCCGTCTGAATTACCTGCACAATACTTACCATGCCTTCCCTACCACGAAGACACAAGTTAGTTTGCAACAGGTTTAAATATACAAGAGATCACTGGCGTGATGTCACAATAGACACTAGTCACTAGCGGGAATGGTATGCAGCGAATGAACAAGGAGCGCTACACTATACTGGCCCTTAAATCCTGTAAATCCCCTGATTTTTTAGGAATTTTTAATTTGGATTTTCATAATTTTCTATAATTTTTAGGGATTTAAACTAAGGTATTTTGAATTTAAATGATTTTTTAGTAATGTTGATTAATATTAAAATATTATAAAAATAATATTTTCTAGTGTAAAATGAAAAAAATTAGACATAGGGTAATTTTTCGGGAATTCATTGGACCCTAGAAGCATTTTAAAGCCCTAGAAACTAAGTTGTATTTAAACCGAATTAAACCCTGAATCTGAACTAGGTTTATTTGGAAATAAACCAAACCGAACCGTGGTGAACCAAACCGGACCAAACCCAGTCCTTAACGGGTCGGGTCGGATCTGAATCGAACTCGACCCGGACCCGTTAACCCTAACCCAAACCCTAATCCTAATCCTAAACCTACCCTAGCCCCGGACACGGCTGAACCCTGACTCTGACACAGCAGCACTCTGACCAGGACACGGCTGACCCGGATACGGCAGAACTCAGAACCCGGACACAAGAATCCTCGTTCTACGGAGCCCCGTTCAGGTAACCTGTTCTCTCTCCTCGTTGCTCCGTTTCCTGTTCCGTCAGTTGTGATGCGTAGGCTGTGTAACCCCCTCGATGGCCGTGCAACCCGCTCGGTGAGTCGCGTCCTGTGGCGATCGCGAACCACGATCCAAAAACAGAAAAACAATACCCCGTTTTCCTCCGGAACTGAGTATGCCCCACCAAACGGGACGACTTGGTCGCACACGGTCTTCACCGTAAGGTGCACGCTGTCGATACGGACGTACGAGATTTCACAGAAGTTGATTTGGATGTGCGTGCACACCGAAATCAACACGTATCCGTCGACAAGCCCCGTATCCGCCAGTTCTGGAATACGTCGTAACTTTATGTACATACATCAGATTGAAACAAAACTTGCGCCATCGGACTCGTAGCAAAACACTGGTCCTGTGACCCAAGTTTGGTTTGATTCTGAGAACGTTGACAAAATCGCGTATCGTGGACCCCGCGACTCCACTTGACGGGCGATTTTGTGATCGGCTCATCGGAACCCAATTTTGGAAGTTCCGTTGGATTCGTATCATCGTTCTGGACTTGTTAATACTAAGTTTGATGAATTTGGAGACCATTGGTTCTGACACATTTTTCGGTGCAAAGCGGCACACATGTGGACCCCGCTTTGACCAAAAACTGTCATTTTTGCCCCTGTGTCCAAATTGGACTCAAGGACAGGCGTTTCTAGCTATTTGATATTTTTTGAATCTGATGATGATGTTTATTACAGATTTTGGAGAAGTACCTGCAGGATCCACTGATATAGGGACAGCTATTGGAATTCAAACCCCAGGCAAGTGTACCTTGCCAACATTGCAGTTCTTGTTACATATTTTCTTGATTTGTTTATATATTGTTGTACATGCTTGACCTAGGACCGTGTGACTTACTTAGCGTCCGATTAATAGTCGGGTGCCAATACCGTACGCGGAGTTGTGTAGTGTCACCTAGAGTTGGATATCGTGATCCCTTTACATTCTCGTACTTGTCTTATCAAGTACATTATACCCAGGAAACTTGACACTATACATGAGACAGAATTTTCTTGAGATATTCATGGTGATTCTATATAGGATACAGGTTTTATGACATAGACATTATACTCATAGATATTATATGACTTGCTGCATTAGTTTTGATCTTGCGTGTCATGGATATGAGACGTGTGATTACATTGGGTGGAGAGAGTATTATCATATTAAAGGCTGATTATATTATATATATTGTCATCTGGAGGTGTCTTAGTCTCTGACATAGAGTTTTGGCACAAGTTCTGGCCCTTCGAGAGAATGCTGCTATGGGTTTCCCCGACACAGAGCCTATAGTAGTCTCAGCCCGAGTATGACTAAAACTCTCATTTGCATATCACTTAGCTGGTTATATATTTACCCTATTGTTTTATTTATTTTCTGCACTGCATTATTTTGGCTTGAGTTATTTTTTACATTGCTATGTCCCCTGAGGACCTGGATCCGGATTATGTCCCCAGGATTAGCAGACGAGATCTATCCCGAGGTATATGGGACCGGAGCATTAGCAGAAGCAGGAACAAGAGCAGGCACTGGAGCAGTACCAGATCCAGTAGATGAGTGATCACCGAGGGTATCTTTTGAGTATATACTATTTCTATACTCAGTATTTGCTGTGGTTATCTTTATTCCTGTATCTTGACAGATGTATCAGACTCATTATCAGGTTATTTCTCGAGTTTATATTTTATTGAGATTGATCTTGCTTTATGATTCTGATATAGTTGTATTCATATATGTGGATGAGATTAGTATATTTAGACCATTATTGTTGTACTACAGCTTAAGTATGCCCCGATAGATCCATTAAATTGGGTTTGTCCATCGGTGTGTGCTGCTGGCCATTGCCACGTGTCTAGTCCCTCGATATTTCGGGACTGGGGCGTGACATAGTTTTTGTGGTGGCCCATGCAGGTCAACGACTAAATTGTTTCGGTTTTAACTTAGGGACCGAGAAAGCCTGCAATAAGAATAGGATAAATTTTTGGATCTCATCCACTTGCTTGAATCGTTCTTGACATCTATATCGAATTCAAATTAATTTCTTGACTTGCATCCTGCCTTGATTCCTGTGCGCCTCTTATTGTTTATTTTGGTTGTTACTCTAATTTTTTTTTTACTATGTGATTGGTAATTAGAACTTGACAGTTTAAGTTATTATTGTAGATTATGACCTAATGATTATCCCTTAGCTTTAAGTCGCGTAATTTGTACCCCCACCTCGATACAAGTTAGATCCCTTTCCCCCTTAACGGCTAGTAACTCTTCTATTCTTACTATCGACACTTGTTCTATAAGCACTAAGACTAAGGCTTAAGACGACCATAACCTATGTAATATAGGAAGATACCCTAATAGGTACTAAAACCCTCTCTCGTAGACCATAACAGGAGCTTCTACGGTATCTTTAAGACCATTACGATAGTAGTTAAATTGTGATAAGTTAGGTAGTATACCTCACAACCTAAAATCATATAGCCCTTTTGACCCATTATTGAAGTGTAACTGAATGACATTAATCGTATGCTAGCAAAAGATGACAGTGTTTATTCAGACAATAGAATTTAGAGGTCCTTGCCCCTATTTGGTCGATTAGCGACTTAGACAAGGAGGTTGTATGATAACTGTAGAGATTGTGTAGTCTTTTATTATTATTGCTTATTTTGTTTTATTTTTGTGAACTTGAATTAATTTGTACCTCCTTTTATCATTATCTAGCGTACTTATATTTGATGTACTACCTTGACTTATGCTGCTATTATAGCCTAGTTTGTGCAAGCTTATTCTTTATCGAGCTTGTTCATGACATATGTATTATTGGGGAGGCCCATAATAATACAATTCAGAATCAGTGTATTACGGTCTGATCAACCATAGTGCGCTTGATTCGCCCTTCGCAATAATACTTTATGTGGATTGAGATATATAGTTGACTAGTAGACACCTGTACTTGCCCTCTAGATATATCTGAGCGGATCGTATCGGCTACATAGCTGAACTAATACGAGCATGCGAATAAGGAATTACCAAAATATAATTTCAATCTACAACTGCCTTGACAATTCCCATTTGAATTCTTTAAACGCCATGATCCCGATACTTCTATTCTATCACCTCTCCCTTGAACTCTTTATTATTGATCTTCATCTTCCCTTATTTCTGAAAGACAAAACATCTTGCTTGGTATGAATTTGATATATAGATAGTACTAGATATACCCCACAGGCCAATCGCATTGTTTGGTGACTATCTTTTATAAGAATAATTAAGGGCATATTATAGATGATATGTTTGGTGTTAAAAACTTTGAGGATTCAATAATATGATTAAATAATTTGGGGCATAGCTTTCTTAGATGTATAGCCTTAGATGATAGATGGGTAAATTCTAAGTTGGGTAGAGACCGCAATGTTCACTTGAGAGAAATTCTTTAGACTGTAATCAAGTGAGATTTGATAGAGAGAACCCTACCCTATTTTAATTTCGAGGACGAAATTATTTTAAGTTGGGTAGATTGTAAACCCCCTGATTTTTCAAGAATTTTTAATTTGGATTTTCATAATTTTTTGTAATTTTGAGGGATTTAAACAAAGATATTTTGAATTTAAATGATTTTTAATGATATTGATTAATATTAAAATATTATGAAAATAATATTTTCTAGTGTAAAATAAAAAAAATTAAACATAGGGTAATTTTTCGGGAATTCATTGGACCCCAGAAGCATTTTAAAGCCCTAGAAACTAAGTTATATTTAAACCAAATTAAACCCTGAATCTGAACCCGGTTTATTTGGAAATAAACCAAACCGAACCGTGGTGAACCGAACCAGACCAAACCCATCCCTTAACGGGTCGGGTCGGATCTGAATCGAACCCGACCCGGACCCGTTAACCCTAACCGAAACCCTAATCCTAAACCTACCCGGAATCACTGTTCCGGTGCTATAAAGCTTCCTCGAAACCCACGCTCCGCCGTCGGAAAACCCCACCTCTCTCATCTCTCAGCCGCCTAGAGCCGCTCCGGTCGCCGCCCTAGCCTGAAACCTAACCCGTCGTCTTCTCCTCCATCGACGAACTTTCCCGACACCACCCCGTCCACCCTCGTCTTCCTCCTCCAGTAACCCGACCACCGCCAGAACCCTAGATCCGACCGCCCAGTTCCATCATCCCCCGACCAGAACGTCCACCTCCCCAGCCTTCACTCTCCACCATCTTCTCCGCCCTATCCCAGCCCAGCACCACCACCCCAGCCCTCGACCCCGCTCGACTTCCATCCCCGATCTCGTCTTCCTCCTTCGCCTTAGCCGTCGACGAACCCATCGACCTCCTAGCCCCGCGCAGCCTCAACGACCCGCTGCCCTAGCCCCGGACACAGCTGAACCCTGACTCCGACACAGCAGCGCTCTGACCAGGACATGGCTGACCCGGACACGGCAGAACTCAAAACCCGGACACGAGAATCCTCGTTCTACGGAGCCCCGTTCAGGTAACCTGTTCTTTCTCCTCGTTGCTCCGTTTCCTGTTCCATCAGTTGTGACGCGTAGGCTGTGTGACCCCCTCGATGGCCGTGCAACACGCTCGGTGCATCGCGTCCTGTGGCGATCGCAAACCGCGATCCAAAAACAGAAAAAACAACACCCCGTTTTCCCCCGAAACTGAGTACGCCCCGCCAAACGGGATGACTTGGTCGTGCGCGGTCTTCACCGTAAGGTGTGCGCTATCGATACGGACGTGTGAAATTTTGCATAAGTTGATTTGGATGTGCGTGCACACCAAAATCAACGCATATCCGCCGACAACGTCCCGTATTCGCCAGTTCTGGAATACGTCATAACTTTGTGTACACATGTCGGATCGAAACAAAACTTGCGCCATCGGACTCGTAGAAATACACTGGTCCTGTGACCCAAGTTTGGTTCAATTCTGAGAACGTTGAGAAAATCGCGTATCGTGAGCCCCGCGACTCCACTTGACGGGCAATTTTGTGATCAGCTCATCGAAACCCAATTCTGGAAGATCCGTTGGGTTCGTATCATCGTTCTGGACTTGTTGACACTAAGTTTGATGAATTTGGAGACCATTGGTTCTGACACATTTTTGGTGCAAAGCGGCACACATGTGGACCCCGCTTTGACCAGAAACTGTCATTTTTGCCCCTGTGTCCAAATTGGACTCAAGGACATGCGTTTCTAGCTATTTGATATTTTCTGAATCTGATGGTGATGTTTATTACAGCTTTTGGAGGAGTACCTGCAGGATCCACTGATACAGGGACAGCTATTGAAATTCAAACCCCAAGCAAGTGTACCTTGCCAACATTGCAGTTCTTGTTACATATTTTCTTGATTTGTTTATATATTATTGTATATGCTTGACCTAGGACCATGTGACTTACTTAGCGTACGATTAATAGTCGGGTGCCAACACCGTACGCGGAGTTGTGTAGTGTCACCTAGAGTTGGATATCGTGACTACTTTACATTCTCGTACTTGTCTTATCAAGTACATTATACCCAGGACACTTGACACTATACATGAGACAGAATCTTCCTGAGATATTCGTGGTGATTCTGTATAGGATACAGGTTTTATGACATAGATATTATACTCATAGATATTATATGACTTGCTGCATTAGTTTTGATCTTGCGTGTCATGGACATGAGATGTGTGATTACATTGGGTGGGGAGAGTATTGCCATATCAAAGGCTGATTATATTATATATATTGTCATCTGGAGGTGTCTTAGTCTCTGACATAGAGCTTTGGCACAAGTTCTGACCCTTCGAGAGAATGCTGCTATGGGTTTCCCCGACACAGAGCCTATAGTAGTCTCAGCCCGAGTATGACTAAAACTTTCACTTGCATATCACTTAGATGGTTATATATTTATCCTATTGTTTCATTTATTTTCTGCACTGCATTATTTTGGCTTGAGTTATTTTGTACCTTGCTATGTCCCCTGAGGACCTGGATCCGGATTATGTCCCCAGGATTAGCAGACGAGATCTATCCCGAGGTATACGGGACCGGAGCATTAGCAGAAGCAGGAACAAGAGCAAGTACTGGAGCAGTACCAGATCTAGTAGACGAGTGATCACCGAGGGTATCTTCTGAGTATATACTATTTCCATACTCAGTATTTGCTGTGGTTATCTTTATTCTTATATCTTGATAGATGTATCAGACTCATTATCGGATTATTTTCCGAGTTTATATTTTATTGAGATTGATCTTGCTTTATGATTCTGATATTGTTGTATTCATATATGTGGATGAGATTAGTATATTTAGACCATTATTGTTGTACTACAGCTTAAGTATGCCCCGATGGATCCATTAAATTGGGTTTGTCCATCGGTGTGTGCTGCTGGCCATTGCCACGTGTCTAGTCCCTCGATATTTTGGGACTGAGGCGTGATAAATCCTATCATAAATGGATCCGCCAGATTTGCTTGACTTCAATCATTAAAGCACTATAATGATCCACGCAATCTGTACTCATTCAGTAACCTCTGTTCTATCCACATAATTCTCTTTAAACCATTGAAGAGATGAACAAATGTCACTGCTACAGCTTCCTGATTTTCTCAGTACGTCGGTATCACCCGAATTTGTTTACTAACTATAGGAAGATCATCTGAGAGATTCCAGAGCTATTCTGCTTTACTTCCTGCAGCATGATAGTGCAAAGAACTCTGAGAGTAAAGACTGCTTATTTGACTTCCACGATATAACAGCACTACCCCTGGAGAAGTTACGTCCTCCTATGGTTCTTTCATTCTTCTTTCCCGAGCACCAACTAGCATCACCGAAGCCTTCCTTCATATCTGGATAACTGCTGTAGCACAGGATATACTACTGAGTTCTCCTGAGAATTCTGACGACTCTCTTCACAGCTTTCAGTGTTCAACACATATACTGCTTGTGAACTGACTAAGCATTCCTACAACAAAAGCTATGTCAGGCCTGGTGGTACACGCAGCTTGAATCATTCACCTGATGATGCTCGAGTACACCAATTGTCTGATATTTTTCCTTGGATTTGGCTTCATATTCATGTCACACCTGAGGAGTATCGTCCCTGATACCCAAAGCGTGTGATCAACATTTCATGCTGAGAGCTTGTGACTAAGAAATTCCACCTGGCATCCGGATTATCTTATATTCTCAGGATGACATCCACAATCCCATGTCCTGAGTTTGGACAAAAAGGACATGTTTGTTCTAGTGACACTTCTATGTCCACAACTGGGACTAGCAAGTCGTCCACATAGATCCAACCCATGACTCACAGCCAATTTTGTCTACATACTTGTCCGTCTCACTGATCCTAAGACAACTTTGATTAGATGACTTGTCAAACTCCTGCTGCCATATCCTAGAAATTGCTTCAAGCCGTATCAACATATCACAAACTCGCAGACTGTCTTCAAACATGAATGACAATAATTTTTACTATTATCCGTGAATCTCTCATGTTTGTCTTCCTCCAAGACTTGATGTCTTCCCATCATCTGATAAATAATCATCTTGTGAATAGCAGCTACGACAATTATCATCCTGATCTATGACACCCTCATCGAGGTGCCAAAGAACTCAATCCCCTATTATCTAAAAAAATCCCTAGACATATAGCCTAGTCTTGAACTCAACTGTTCTGTCTGCTTTCATCTTCATCGACTTGAAGATCTGATAAAAACTGATTGGTTTAGCTCCTTTAGGCAGATTGACCAACACCCAAGTGTGGTTGGAGGTTATTGAGTCATACTCATTATTTATAGCCTCCCTCCAGAAAATAGCATATCTGGTCTTCATCGCCTCATCATAGGTAAGCAAATCTGCTTCCACATGATAGGTGACGAAATTTTCTTCGAAGTCCTTCACTCTACTCACTCGCTTAGACATCGGCTCTGTGAGTTCTGGTTTGATCGTTGTCATTGGGATGACAACTTCTTCTTGGACTACATCTTTGTTAGAAGCTTCAGCCACTTTTGCACCCACACTATTTTTTGGAATATCCGAGATAACAATGTTCTTGTGTCTTACAAATTTATCTTCAAAGAGTTTTGCGTTCGAGATTCACTGATATGATTTGATCCGATATCAAGAAATCTTTGAGCATCACTCTTCTCAGCATCACCCTGAAAGATCGTCTTCGTAGTCCTCGATTCCAGCTTCTGAATCTTCAATTCCGGAAGCTTCACATACGCCAGACACCCCCACACTCAAATGAAGTTCAATTTGGGTCTGACTCTGAACTAGAGTTCCTGAGAAGTGTTGCGTATGGCACTGTTCAGAATAAACGTAGCCGTCAGCACAACTTCTCCCTAAAAGTAGTTTGGAAGACCCGTAGTTAATAATATTGAGTTCATTATTTCTGTCAATGTCATATTCTTCCTCTCAGCTAATCCATTTGATTGAGGAGAATACGGAGTGGTCGTCTCATTAAAAATTCCTTATTCTTTGCAGAATGATATGAATTCAATAGACCTATACTCTCAGCCTCGATCACTTCTAAGTCTCTTGAGTTGTTGCCCTATTTGAAGTTCAGCCTCAGCCCTAAACTCCTTGAACTTTTTAAATGCTTCATCATTTGACTTGAGCAGATAGACGAATCATACTTCGAGTAGTCGTCGATGAATGTAATAAAATACTTTATCTTGGCCTTTGCGGAGAACTGTTTGAAGTCACAGATATCTGAGTGCACCAACTCTAGAAGATCTGTGCTTCGGTTAACCCATTTGAACGACTTTCTGTTGATCTTTGTCTGTGCACAAATTTTACACTTTTCCACCTACTTATCCCTATATTTGGAGATAAACCCTAGACTAGACATCTGGCAGTATGAAGTACATATCCTAGTTTGGGGTCCCACAACTCTTACAATGAGACTTCATTCACAAGTAGAAGCTCGAATATCCATTTAAAACTGAACTCCTTGTTTCAAAGTATGCCTTCTGCCAAGATATCACCATCTGGCAAACTTGGATGTTCACCCTCAAGTCTGCAACAGACTTCCTGAGATCATGTCCTTGGTAATCACTGGTATGTTGCTACACGCACTCCTTTGGCTGTAACTTCTCAAAGTTCAGAACCATTGTCCCAATCTGTTACGACCCGCACCCGGTATAGGGGCACGAGTGCGCGGGTACGTTCAGCCTACGCCGCAGCATCGACGGTAGAATGCTGTCAAGGTTATGATACTATCTAGCCAAACTCACACAAGCATCCAATCTCCATAAGGAGGCACGGATGACACAAAATAATATGAACCCATACTCAATCACAAGACTACAGCACGATAAGATATCGAACAAATAAAATTAAATACAACATAAGACTAATGTAATAATCTAACTCAACAATATTCAAGTCTCAACAAGTAAGCCGGAGACAAATCCGGTACCAAATAGTCTACTAAAAGAACTAACTAGAAAAACTAGTAATTTAGGCTAAACTTTCCGGAATCTCAACTAAACTACCAAGCCCAAGTTACAGCTACTCACCATATGGTCCATAAAGTGTCGGACACCGGTCCTCTAAGGCATAGTCTGGAAAAATATTTCCAGTCAGGAAGGAGCAAAGTACAATCTCAAATAACAGTTCCATTTAATTGATAAGTACTATAAAGCAATAAACAGATGATTCTAGATACTGAAAGAAGGCAGTGAGTAAATGTAATAGCAAAATAAAGAGACAGGCAATGTAAAGAGACAGGCATTAGGCAATATGATACAGTCAGCGCATATATGAAAATGAAAAGAATAAGGTACAGTATCATATACGGGTGATGTAGTATATGATTTAAAATAGGGAACTGTAATCTATTCTAAGTGTTTCAAATAGTAGCTTCGAAATATGATCGGCTTGGGAACATGTACGAGAGCTATAGGGCCTGGCTAATCATATGTGAAGAGCATGATTAACACTTATATTGTTCTACACTGTAATAAAAGGTTATGATCACATTTCTTACTAACTACTTCCCCGCCCCCAACTAGTACTGTGGATCCAACCATGACACGTCACGATACACGAGCAAGTCCAATCTATCATGTACGATGTCTAATATACATGTCGTGTACAATGTCAATACGATAATCAATGTAACATCTCATGACTGCAGATCCAAGCTATATACTAGTCCGTGTAGCACAGTGTCAAGGATTCAGATGTAATATTTCTAGATTATTGAACTTATAAAAATTATCAACAATTGGAAATTATCAGAGAATGTACTTGCCTTGGGTCCTTAGCTGGTAGCTACTGATGTCCTGTTCCAGAGTATCTCCTGGATGAACCAACAGTCCTATAAACATATCACAATATCACTTGTATCAGATGCTACACTAACACACAATAGAAATACACTGGCCCCAGGGCTATGCCAGGCATGGCACTAGTCAACTAGGGTCATCTAGTAGGGATACGTATATAAATACACATTTACACTCAGAGTATATACCAATAAATACGTATATATATATATATATATATATATATATATATATATATATATATATATATATATATATATATAAGTGCCTATCAGTAATTTGTACAAAATACGTATATGTGTATATACACTAAATAGATGTATATAAATATATATTTATATATTATAAATATACATAACACATTTATTCATAACAACTATATTTAAGAATATACATATAGTGAATATATATGTATACATATGTATGTACTAGTGAAAATTTACATTAGTTATATTTATACACATATATATACGTTTATACATATACCAAAAATACATATTTGTATCTATACCATTACATACATTAACACACATATATATATATTTTATATATATAGATAATTTAATATATATACATTTAATATGTATATATAAAATAGAGAAATACGCAAGATATATATATATATATACATATATATATAAAACATATATACACAAATAAAAATATGTTAGAGACATACATTAACATATATATATATATATATATAGGGAGAAATATACGAACACACATACATACATTTATACACGTATACACACGTATATACCTACACACACATATACGTATATACGTATATGAAAAATACATATACATAAAGAAGGAGGGAAAGGAAGATGAGGAACTCACAGAGGCCGGAGGAGGCTCGCCGGAGGGGAGCTGACCGGGGGATGGCCGCACTGGTGGTGGTGGGGATAGGTGATGATGATGGTGGTGATACGGTGAAGAGGGATGCTGGGGCTGGTGGTTCTGCTCGATGGGGTCAGCTCGACGCGAGGGAGGAGGAGCTCCAACGTCGAGGTGGTGATGCACAGCAGCGGGCCGGCGGGGATGTGCAGCGGGGTGCTGCTGTAGAGCGCCGGAGTTGCAGCAGAAGCAGCCGGGGTTGCACAGTCGGGGAAGGAGTTGAGGCTGTGCCGGAGCAGTGAGGTCGGAGTGTTGTGCTGCCGGCCGGAGGAGGTGGACAGCTCGGCGGAGCTGGAGCAGCAGGGTGGGGCTGCAGGGTCGGAGCTCGGGGCTCGGGGCTCGGCCGCCGGAGTTGGTCGGGTGGCCGGGGTACAGAAGATGCGTGTGGTGATGATTTCCCCCCTCTTTTTTTTCAAATTTAAAAAACAAAGTAAAGAAGAAGAAGAGAAGAAGAAGAGGAAGAAGAAAAAGAAGAAAAAGAAAAAGAAAAGAGAAGAAGAAGAGAAGAAGAATTTCCTACGTTGGAGTGAGGAGGTAGGAAAGAGAGAGGTGGGGGCTTGTTCCCTAGGTTTTTGGGGATTAGGGCTTTCTTGGGAAGGGTGTGGGTGAGGTGGCTTTAAATAGTGAAAGGGTGTTGGAATGAAGGGTTGTGATGAGCCCCATTGAGTGGATGGCTTAGATTTGACATGGAGAAGTTCTTCATGTGGGTGAGGGTGTTGACTAGTCAATGTTGGGCTTCTCCATTGGTTTGAACCAATGGGGTGCCGACACCAAATGTAATTTTGCAAATTAGCCCTCTTAAATTTGGGTATTTGCACAGACACATAAAATGACAAAAATTTGGCGGGCGATTCGGTGTCTGGTGTTTTGTAGGGTCAGGGGGCGTTGTATGTTTGGTATGGGCTCAAATAGCAGGGCACTGGAATTAAATTAGGATTTACGGAATCGGTCAAAACATTATCCTCAAATTAATTAGAAATAAATGTAAGTTGTGTTCTAAAATTAATTAGGAGTACATGGGACCAAAATCAGGTCGGGTCATCAATACCATTAGTGAAGAAAACTCAGAACAGAATATTTCCCTAATTTGGGTCGCATGAAAAATAAGTCAAGATTGCCTCCAATTTCGATTGGAACGCACAACGATACAAAATAGGTTTTTATTTAGGAATTAAATAAACGTTCGCAACGATTTTTGTGCAACTAAAAATAAGGTACAGAGAGCTATATTATGAGTTGCAAAAATAGCAGAATAGAAGGCGGGCATGTCTAGGGCAAGATTATAAAATTTGTTGGAAGACAAAAGCTAGGGTAGTGCTCCAATTATCGAAGCAAGGGCAGGGCACAATAATTAAATAAATTACGGTAGTTAATTACAACCTCCAATAAATTAATTCTAAATAAAATAATTAACCACATAATCCCATAATTCGGACAGGTGGTCATCTACTGGGCTTCTAGGTCAAGTCTACCAGCTCAAGCATAAATGAACATTACATATAATACTATATTTAATTACACATCTCACATAATTATTTAAATTAAATATACTATCATGCAATTACTTAATTGTAACTACCATAATATTAAATATTATAAAAAGTCAAAAATACCCCTGTTTTCGGAACGTGGTAGTGACAAGTCTACCCTCCTTAAAAGAATTTCGTCCTCGAAATTTAAAATCCTCATAGTAGTGTTTACTCATACACATTATTATTTTTCCTCAAAGTTTAAATTCATCAACCACGAAATCAGATAATAATCCACAATGTCCTTTCATAATTTAAAAAATTTCTAAAATTATTGCATTCCTGAAAAATCCTCGAAATAAAATTAAAGTCCATTTATATCAAAAATTTCCCCGAAATTTTTAGTTAATAACTCAATACTCGGAATTTAATATCCACTCCTCTAATTTGATTTTAATCAATGCACATATAAAATTTAAATCTCGTCCCAAAAAGTTTGAATTCAAACATTAATCCATCAATGATTTTATTCCTCAATTTCCTCTTTCCTCAAAATGCTCAACAATGCGATAAGTATGGATTCTCCAAATGCAACATCCAAATATAAAATTTTAAAAATTCATAACTTGCAATCAAATAATTATAATGATAATCTCCCAAATTTTCCAACTTTTAATAACCAATTTAATCATATCATAATCTTCCTGGAATTAATAAACCATCCGTTATGCCATGTTAATTTCTTAACCCTTTATTTAAATCGATATTTATCCTCAAATTTTAATCATCTTGTCTCTTTTGTCAAGTCATAACCCCTTCAGGAATCTTCGTCATGGTCAAACCCCAATAATCCTGGTCTAAAAATCTTTCCTATAATCATACAACATGCAACCCAAGGGAAATATGTACGGTCATAGTATCTTTTGTCATGGTATTGCAGTCTCTATATCAGGGTGTACTACTAACTACATTCTAACAAGAAAAACATGCATACAACTATTGTACTAAGGAATCAATCAATCAATCAAATAGAGAGGGACAAAAGGAAGGAAAGAACAGAACGTGCTAACACATTACCTGCAGTATCGGTCTCCTCGACCGTCATCGCAAATGCCCCGTCCTGCTGGGGTGGTTCCCTTCGCGGGTGCTGAGCAATATACGGTTCCACGGGTAGCCTAACTGGATCTCTATAATCTGAAGCTGCGCGCTGGCCGGGAAGATAAGAGGCTAGAATACAATCCCTTACTCGATGTCCCGCAGCGTCACAGTGCAAACAAAGTCCTAGTCTCGTTCTACAGCTATCCCAAAGGTGACCTGGCTTCTTACAGAAATGACAAGTCTGCTGTGTCTCTCTCGGAGGCTGTTGCTGATCCTGCTGAACACGGACTGGTGCCTGGTACTGTTGTTGATACTGATACGCCCATGGATGTTGCTGGATATGAACAGGTGCCAGGTATTGCTGTGGATGCTGAAATGTCCATGGCTGAATATGAACTGGTACTTGGTACTGCTGTTGGTGCTGGATACGGGGATGCTTGGCCGGGCCTGTGCTACCATTCGTATCTCCAAAAATGTTGTGACTCCTCTTAGGCCTGAGATCCAGATCCTCTTCTGCAATATGGGCATCCATCAAGATACCCACAAAGGTAGCGATATGACGACCAGAAGTACGTGACCTAATCTCTCGTCAGTCCCTTTCTAAACTTCCGGGCTCGATCTCCTGGGTCCCGAATCATAGACGATGCAAAACGGCTCAATCTACAGAATTCTGCAGCGTACTCGTCGACCGACATGTTCCCTTGAACTAAGTCATGAAACTGACTTTCCAAGGCTCCCAATGCCACGTCGGGAAAGAACTTCTCCTTGAAGAGCTCCTTGAAGGTCTCCCAAGTAAGTCCTTGTGCAGTAATTCTCGGCTCCGTGCGATACCACGTGAGTGCGATATCGAACATCTGACTGCCAGCGGCTTCTATCTGCAAGTTCTCCGAAATCTGGGTCAATTGCAGGCTCCTCTCTATATCCTCTAGCCAGTCGTCAGTGTAGAGTATCCCTTCGGTGCCTTTGAACTCTCGAGGCATCATCCTTTTGAAGTCTACTATAGTGCCTGATCTCTGCTGTTGCTGGCCAGGAAACTGCTGGTACTGTGCTACTCTCTCCAAAGCTTGGAGAGTCACCTGATGAGCATTCTCCATGTTTTCTCTCATCATCTCGGTTTGTGCCTGGTGCGCTTCTGCTTGCACCCTCTGAGCCTCAGCTTGAACTCGCTGAGTGCCTGCCATCACTCTCTGAGCATCTACCATGCCCTGGATCAAGGTAAACATCTGCGCCCCGTCAATGGGCAAACCTTCGGGAATCGGAGTCGGTGGAGGAGGATGGTCGTCCGTCACAGCTGCGGCAATCCTCTGAACAGGTGGGGGAGGAGGATCCCCGAAAAGTGCAGAAACTCCTACATGTATCGGAGATGTAGGAGGAACTATGGCTGTCTGTCCCTCAGGTGGAGAGGTGGCAGACCCCTCTAAAGCTGGTGTTCCCGCTCTCATAGATCGTGTCTTCGGCGACATCCTGAAGACAGATCCAAAAGAATCAATTAAAGCAAAAATGCGATACCACCAAGGAAGGACAGTAAAGTTCTAAAGAAGCAACATTCAAGATAAATAGATTGGAATAATCCTAGTTATGATTGCACAGGTCAATGATGCATCCAAGGTTTGATACCTCTATCCCTCTAGGTACCACAGTTCTACTAGAAGCACACTCACTGCTAGCTTTCTTACCTACTGCAATCGCTGATACTAGTTATTCTTATCACTCAAGTGCATATCAAATACAACACATCATACTAAGTACTGCTCCCTCTAATACAATCCTAGATGAACACCCAAGCCAGTTTGTAGTGAAATCTCAATCATGCTCAAGCCAGCAGATCCTTACACATGCACCTCATCTACTTATATACTAATATATCTCTCTCACTATAAGATTTTATCCTCAAATAAAAATTTCTCAAAATAACTCCTCGAATAAATTTTTAAAGTAAAATGCATATACCTTCCTCAAGGTCAATTATCTAAATACTGAAGTGAAAAACTAAATCATAAAAAAATTCTTACAGACTTGTCTAGGTTCATTGAATCGAACCTGAATCCTCAAAAATTTTAATAACAATATCTCAATCTTTTCAAAATTTTAATTCATTTTCAAGCTTCAAATTATAATTTAAATCCATATCTTGTAGTCCATTAGCCCTAGTGTTAATTTTTCTCACTGTCCTCATCGACATGCGTCATCAAATAATACCATAAATCAGTCTGTAAATTTATCTTGATATGAAATCCAACCCTACAATGGAACCAAAATCCTAATTTAATAACTAATCAACAATAATCAAATTCAATATCAATAAGTGAGAATGGACGGAATACAAGGGAAATATTTTAAATTGGAAATTTATAATAAGGTTCTCAGGGGTCATCCCAGGAATCTCTCAAGGAATTGTGATTGAGTATTCGCTCTCATCCTAGTATCCTATGTCCTAGATTCTATCGCAGGCACGCAGTAGTCTAACAAAGATACCACACTACCACGACATCGCACAACTCGCGAAGTCTGACCTGCATGGGCCACCACTAAAAACGTGTCACGACCCGCACCCGGTATAGGGGCACGAGTGCGTGGGTACGTCCAGCCTACGCCGCAGCATCGGCGGTAGAACGCTGTCAAGGTCATGATACTATCTAGCCAAACTCACACAAGCATCCAATCTCCATAAGGAGGCACGGATGACACAAAATAATATGAACCCATACTCAATCACAAGACTACAGCACGATAAGATATCGAACAAATAAAATTAAATACAACATAAGACTAATGTAATAATCTAACTCAACAATATTCAAGTCTCAACAAGTAAGCCGGAGACAAATCCGGTACCAAATAGTCTACTAAAAGAACTAACTAGAAAAACTAGTGATTTCGGCTAAACTTTCCGGAATCTCAACTAAACTACCAAGCCCAAGTTACAGCTACTCACCATATGGTCCATAAAGTGTCGGACACCGGTCCTCTAAGGCATAGTCTGGAAAAATATTTCCAGTCAGGAAGGAGCAAAGTACAATCTCAAATAACAGTTCTATTTAATTGATAAGTACTATAAAGCAATAAACAGATGATGCTAGATACTGAAAGAAGGCAGTGAGTAAATGCAATAGCAAAATAAAGAGACAGGCAATGTAAAGAGACAAGCATTAGGCAATATGATACAGTCAGCGCATATATGAAAATGAAAAGAACAAGGTACAGTATCATATACGGGTGATATAGTATATGATTTAAAATAGGGAACTGTAATCTATTCTAAGTGTTTGAAATAGTAGCTTCGAAATGTGATCGGCTTGGGAACATGTACGAGAGCTATAGGGCCTGGCTAATCATATGCGAAGAGCATGATTAACACTTATATTGTTCTACACTGTAATAAAATGTTATGATCACATTTCTTACTAACTACTTCCCCGCCCCCAACTAGTACTGTGGATCCAACCATGACACGTCACGATATACGAGCAAGTCCAATCTATCATGTACGATGTCTAATATACATGTCGTGTACAATGTCAATACGATAATCAATATAATATCTCATGACTGCAGATCCAAGCTATATACTAGTCCGTGTAGCACAGTGTCAAGGATTCAGATGTAACATTTCTAGATTATTGAACTTATAAAAATTATCAACAATTGGAAATTACCAGAGAATGTACTTGCCTTGGGTCCTTAGCTGGTAGCTACTGATGTCCTATTCCAGAGTATCTCCTGGATGAACCAACAGTCCTATAAATATATCACAATATCACTTGTATCAGATGCTACACTAACACACAATAGAAATACACTGGCCTCAGGGCTATGCCAGGCATGGCAGAAGTCAACTAGGGTCATCTAGTAGGGATACATATATAAATACACATTTACACTCAGAGTATATACCAATAAATACGTATATATATATATATATATATATATATATATATATATATATATATATATATATATATATATATATATATATATAAGTGCCTATCAGTAATTTATACAAAATACGTATATGTGTATATACACTAAATATATGTATATAAATATATCTTTATATATTATAAATATACATAACACATTTATTCATAACAACTATATTTAAGAATATACATATACTGAATATATATGTATACATATGTATGTACTAGTGAAAATTTACATTGGTTATATTTATACATATATATATACATTTATACATATACCAAAAATACATATTTGTATCTATACCATTACATACATTAACACATATATATATATTTTTTATATATACAGATAATTTAATATATATATATTTAATATGTATATATAAAATAGAGAAATATGCAAGATATATATATATATATATATATATATATATACATATATATATAAAACATATATACACAAATAAAAATATGTTAGAGACATACATTAATATATATATATATATATATATATATATATATATATATATATATCTATAGGGAGAAATATACGAACACACATACATACATTTATACACGTATACACACGTATACACCTACAGACACATATACGTATATACGTATATGAAAAATACATATACATAAAGAAGGAGGGAGAGGAAGAGGAGGAACTCACAGAGGCTGGAGGAGGCTCGCCGGAGGGCAGCTGATTGGGGGATGGCCGCACTGGTGGTGGTGGCGATAGGTGATGATGATGGTAGTGATACGGTGAAGAGGGATGCTGGGGCTGGTGGTTCTGCTCGATGGGGGTCAGCTCGACGCGAGGGAGGAGGAGCTCCAGCGTCGAGGTGGTGATGCACAACAGCGGGCCGGCGGGGATGTGCAGCGGGGTGCTGCTGTGGAGCGCCGGAGTTGCAGCAGAAGCGGCCGGGGTTGCACAGTCGGGGAAGGAGTTGAGGCTGTGCCGGAGCAGTGAGGTCGGAGTGCTGTGCTGCCGGCCGGAGGAGGTGGACAGCTCGGCGGAGCTGGAGCAGCAGGGTGGGGCTGCGGGGTCAGAGCTCGGGGCTCGGGGCTCGGCCGCCGGAGTTGGCCGGGTGGCCAGGGTACAGGAGATGGGTGTGGTGATGGTTTCCCCCCTCTTTTTTTTCAAATTTGAAAAACAAAGTAAAGAAGAAGAAGAGAAGAAGAAGAAGAAGAAGAAGAAAAAGATAAGAGAAGAAGAAGAGAAGAAGAATTTCCTACGTTGGAGTGAGGAGGTAGGAGAGAGAGAGGTGGGGGCTTGTTTCCTAGGTTTTTGGGGATTAGGGCTTTCTTGGGAAGGGTGTGGGTGAGGTGGCTTTAAATAGTGAAAGGGTGTTGGAATGAAGGGTTGTGATGAGCCCCATTGAGTGGATGGCTTAGATTTGACATGGAGAAGTTCTTCATGTGGGTGAGGGTGTTGACTAGTCAATGTTGGGCTTCTCCATTGGTTTGAACCAATGGGGTGCCGACACCAAATACAATTTTGCAAATTAGCCCTCTTAAATTTGGGAATTTGCACAGACGCATAAAATGACAAAAATTTGGCGGGCGATTCGGTGTCTGGTATTTTGTAGGGTCAGGGGGCACTGTATGTTTGGTATGGGCTCAAATAGCAGGGCACTGGAATTAAATTAGGATTTACGGAATCGGTCAAAACAGTATCCTTAAATTAATTAGAAATAAATATAAGTTGTGTTCTAAAATTAATTAGGAGTACATAGGACCAAAATCAGGTCGGATCATCAATACCATTAGTGAAGAAGACTCAGAACAGAATATTTCCCTAATTTGTGTCACACGAAAAATATGTCAAGATTGCCTCCAATTTCGATTGGAACGCACAACGATATAAAATAGGAATTTATTTAGGAATTAAATAAACGTTCGCGATAATTTTTGTGTGGCTAAAAATAAGGTACAGAGAGCTATATTATGAGTTACAAAAATAGCAGAATGGAAGGCGGGCATGTCTAGGGCAAGATTGTGAAATTTGTTGGAAGACAAAAGCTAGGCTAGCGCTCCAATTATCGAAGCAAGGGCAGGGCGCAATAATTAAATAAATTACGGTAGTTAATTACAACCTCCAATAAATTAATTCTAAATAAAACAATTAACCACATAATCCCATAATTCAGATAGGTGGTCATCTACTGGGCTTCTAGGTCAAGTCTACCAGCTCAAGCATAAATGAACATTGCATATAATACTATATTTAATTACACATCTCACATAATTATTTAAATTAAATATACTATCATGCAATTACTTAATTGTAACTACCATAATATTAAATATTATAAAAAGTCAAAAATACCCCTGTTTTCGGAACGTGGTAGTGACACAATCCCTAGATCCTCTGCTTGATCCTTGCTTGCCATCAAGACCTTCACCACTGAAAGGTTCGACCTTGATCAACAGCTATTCCTAAAGCACATGTGGCTAGATGCACCAGTTTCCATCCACTGGTCAGCAACCACGCCATAGGACTTAACGTGCGCAATCATAGCAACCAAGTTAATTAATCAAAGTAACCAATTTAAGCTATTACCTTGCTATTTTGGTTTAAAATTTGGATCTACAATCCTTATTCTCATGGCCCTTCATGCTTGAAGAGACATGTACCCATTTTTGCATAACCTTATGTGCATACACAGGTCGTGCATAGACCTGCTCAGAGCCAGCCACATGGATCCTTTCATGTTCCAAGCCCAGCCATGCACCGAGACTGCTATGCTCGAGTTCTACCATGTGCCGAGAAATGCCATGCGTAGATACAACTAACGCATAGCGCCAGTCTCTATGTGCCAAGCGCAATTGATATCTTCATGCGGCAACTTGCATCAGACATCTCCATGCGGCAACTTGCACAAGATGTCGTCTTCCTCCCTCTTATAATGTGCGTCTCCAGCGATGTTAGCCTCAAGTCTACCTCCATCTGCAGGAATGGTAGATCCAAGATCTAGCAACATACATCCATCACTTGACAGAGGACTCCTTCCTCATCCAAATGATAGAAGTGTAGCCCGTTCATCTCCTCAAGTTTGTAAAAACTTGTGTCGAAAAAACTTGTACGGTTGTTCTCCATCTTACTCGGATCTTGCTTTGAGATTTTTAGTCCCGAGCCTTAATCAAAGATGGTAAACCTGAGTTAAAGTCGAGATCAGGAGTTCACACAAGAGTTTCCTTCCTGATATCTCTTGATCAAATAAGAAGATAATATATAAGATCTGATTACAACTTGAAACAAGGTTATAAAGGAATCAGAGAAAACTATCTTCTCGTTGTTCCTTGCAATCGCAGTTGCTAACGGACATAAGAGAGTTATAACCCACATAAGAGAGAAGGAAGAAGAAGAAGAAGAAGAAGAGACTTTGCTTGTTGGGGTGATAAGGATCACCGTTGCTCAAAGCAAGATTCACCCCACACGATCTGCTCCCAGGAACCAGCAAGTTCACGTAGAACTTCTGGAACGCTCGTTGTCACCTAGGTCTAGACTCACACGAACTTCCTGGACTCAAACCCTTGCTGTCCAACAGTTACGAAAAGATAGGAACAGATTAATTAGGAATCCCTAAAAGATAGGCACGTATTAATTTTAAATCCCTCAAAAAATGGATATGAATAACATATTGTATCTTTCCATAACCGTTCAAATATATCTGCAGCAGCGCATGCGGCATCTCATGCGACAACGCAAGCCGCAGCGTATGCGGTAGCGCAAGCCGCAGCGCATGCGACAGCCCATGCGGTAACCCATGCGGCAGCCCGTGCGGCAGCGCATGCGGCAGCCCATGCGACCACGCATGTCGATGTTGACGTACTAAGTGCAAAGTATGCCAACAAAGTGCCACTTTGCGCCCTTGAGCCCGAGTTCGATTCTGAGTCGTTAGGCCCCTTTGGGGCTTAGCTCCTATGGAATAAATTCCAAGAGAATGACAAAAAGCATAAATACTTTCAATAAGGAGTTAAGTCTTCTTCATCCTAATAAAATACTCCCACATGGCACCCATGTGCCTCACCACACCCTATGTGCACACCTCAACACAAGCAAAGCATTATATTGAGATACCTACTTGGTGGTGTAGCCAATGAGGAACTATCTTTCATAGTCCAAAGGCAAAAACACCAACAATATATATATATATATATATATATATATATATATATATATATATATATATATATAACCATAAAATATGTATAAAATTGAAAATAATTAACATTGTGTAAGTATTATTTGGTTTTCGATTTTGAACGAATACCAAATAAGAACTTCTAATATTTTTAAAACCAAAATATAAGAATTTTTTTCAAACCAAATGCTCACCGGTACAAAACCGAATAATGCTCACCCCTAGGTCCTATCAACATGATGAACCCTCTTCATTCAATAAGAGCATCATTAGTAGTTGGGACTCTCCAATGTAATTTGGGGTCCAAAATTTAAAAAAAGGTAAATGTAGAATGGGTTGGGTTTGTTTGAGAATAGTAGGAATTGATAAAGCGAGCTCCGGTCCCAAAGATTGTGTGGTCAAAAATTGATGTGGAAAAAAATAATATAAAATCTAGAATCTAGAAAGTTGGGCTCCAAATTGGGACTTACTATTCTATAAAATGGATTCCTACAATCTAGAATCTAAAAATTGGGAGGCCCAACCTATAGCTCCCATGGGTAGGATGAGATCCAAAATCTAGAAATTGAAACTAGGAATGTGACTTACTATTCTATAAAATAATCTTCTATATTTTAAATCTAGAATCTAGAATGTGGAATGAGCCTTACTAATGATGCTTTAAGCTTCCTTATCTTCAGTAGTAACCTCATCATACCACTTCTCATTGTACTTCCACTTCCTTTTATCCCTCTCTTCCTTCTTCCTTGCTTCAATCCTCCTTCTTCAGAGCCTCTTCAATTCGAGAACCAAGTCATTTGGAACCTATATTCCCCATGTAACCATCCTCTTCTCTGTTAGATCCAGCCTGAATTTGGTAACAATAAATTTTGTGTCAGTAACGCGGTGTGATCCAAACCAAAATTGGTCCATGATGTACGATATTAGATTGGGTCCATATGCCTTAAAAGAGAATTTCTATGTAAGGCCTGAACCAATCTCAATTATCTATATCTCATTATTCCACCTCCTATCTGATGTGGGACTAAATTACCAACTCTATTGTTATCCTCCTTTGAGGGCTCAACCGAAAATGAGATACAATCCAACAATCTCCACCTTAGCTCATTTTCGCTAGCCGAACAACCTTAGCACACCCCGACTAACTTTGCTCATTTTCGCTAGCCGAGCATCCTTAGCACACCCGGCTATATTTGATCGTTCCCGCTAACCGAACAAACTTAGCACACTCCGGCTACCTTTGTTCCTTTTTGCTAACCGAACACCCAGGAGATACAATATATTATCATCTTGATCCGTTTGACCACAGAACCAAACCTGACACGTTCATCCATATCACCATTGTGTGCCAACAATAACGTCTTGCTTTATCTTGGACTCGTTAGTTCCACCTTTAAAGCCAATTCGTGTAGTTGATGCTCCTACTCCACCTTGAGAAGAGCCTGTATAATCCATGAACGTTCAGTACCATCTGTCTCGAACTAATTAGAGCCTCTCAAACCAGTCCTAAAATCTTGGACTCTGATACCACTTGTTAGTAACGCGATATGATCCGAACCGGAGTTGGCCCATGATGTGCGATATTAGATTGGGCCCATATGCCTTAAAAGAGAATTCCTATGTAAGAACTGAACCAATTCTAATTATCTACACCTCATGATCCCGCCTCCTATCCGATGTGGAACTAAATTACCAACTCCATTATTACCCTCCTTTGAGGACTCAACCAAAAATAAGATACAATCCAACATTTTGGAGTCCAAATATGATAAAAGATTTAATTTGAAGATGGTATCAGAGATCTTTGATTCAGATATGATAGTCTGATCCTATCATTATTTTCATCTGCCTCCTCTTTCCTAGCCCAGTTTGCCATACGTCATAAGGTCTACAACAGTCAACAGCTTCAACGGCCTCTATTCTAGCTGAACCCGTGCAGTAGCTGTTACAGATCATCTGCTTGCAGCATTTATAACCCCATTGATGATCCATTCACCACGAACCCTAAACAATTGTATGGTTATTAATGATGTATAAGACTTCTTCTCTGTACTCTACTTTGAAGATTCATCTCCTCGCCTTTAATTATTTGACCACATCGATCATATATATTCAACTTTCCTCTAGCTATCGAACTCGGCCGGCTCTTGTGGTTAGCGAGGAGGGATATAACCTTTCTGGCTAGGCGAACGATTTTGGAATCAAACTACGAAAGAGATGTGGATATATGTGTGTAAAAGTGAAAATACTAGACCCAAATGACATGGCCAACACAGTGTGCACAAAGTCTCGTGCGTTACGTCGAACATCGGGTTTTAGAATTCTACTTCTCTTTGATTTCCATATTTATTCTCAAAGTTGGAGATGTATTTGAGAGAATAAATTTATGAATATTTATTCTTCATATAGTGGAGATTTTGTAAATGGATTTGTATTACCATATATGATTCTAGATAATTATAACATGTGTTTGTATTATCATATATGATTGTATTCTTATATGCTAACTACTAAATACAATATATTTCTATCATATACAAGTAGAATCATATATGATAGTATTCTTATATGGTAAATATTAAACACAATCATATATATATATATATATATATATATATATATATATATATATATATATATATATATATATATATATATATATTGTCCCTATGAAATAAAATGTGTGGTGTTGTACATGTATTTCTATCATATACAAATAATATCATCACTCATGTTAACTTCATCATTGAAAAAAAAATGTGTGCAAAAATCTTGTCTAAAATCTACGGCAAGAAAAAAAAAACCACTTGACAAAAAACAAGGTAAGTTAGCCATGGACACGTTTGATACACTTGTCTTAGCTTGGTGTAATATTACAAGGGGGGCATGGGACAGTCTCATGGTAGGTACTATGTAAACCCCCTGACCCAAATCTAGAATTATTATTCATTTAGGGTTATTTTGAATTAGTTAATAGAGTTATTAATTTGCCTCTTTTAATTTAATTCATTTGGTGTACCTTACCGTTGCTTCTATGTTTGGAACGCTACTCTAGCTTTTGCCTTCAAAAAAATTTACACTCTTATCCTAGACATGCTAGTCTTCCATTCTGACCTTTGTGTAACTCATAAATACTCTCTCTTGTACTTTATTTTAATTGCACAATATTCGTCACAATTATCGAATTTTAAATCCAAATAAATCTAACTTTACATCTTTGTCCGTTCCAATCAAAATTGGAGACACAACCTCGATCCTTTTCTTGTAAGCAAATTTATAACAATAATCTATTCCGAGTCTACTACGTCCATGACACTTCTGTCCCATCCAATTTAAATTTTATGCACTTCCAATTAATTAAAGAACACCATTGACACTAATTTTAACTAAATTAGTGCAATGACTCAACCTAACCCAAAACTAGACCCAACACCAACCCAAACCCCCACTCACACCCTCATGGTTCATATAAAATACCACACACAAATTTCTTCCACAACAACACACCAGACATGGCATTTTTTTTACATACAATCCTTTGTTTTCTCTTTGTGCAAGTCATAAACTATTGGGAACTTTTGTGCAAATAACTAGCCATGTGTCCACCTCCTATTGGTTGGAGCAAATAAAGAAAAGTCACTTTATCATGCTTGATGGGTCACATGTGCTCTCCCTCCTCTTTGCATAAAACTATTCAACCAAATTTAAATCCCAACCATCCATTCAAACTCTCACACATCTCCACCACCCATTTTCTACATGACAACACCTCACCTCCTTGGATACCTAGCCGGCCCTAATCCCCAAGTACCCTTGTCACCCTCACTTTTCCAGCTGGGGGTAATTTGGTAATTTGGCCTAATTATTTAATTTTAGGAATATGATATTAATATTAGTGGGCCATGTATATTTATTTGATGCTTGTAATAGTTATTTAATTATTAGAGTGCTATATTTAATTAGAGGCTTGTAGCATTTAATTTAGTTAGTGGACTAGCCAATTTAATTTGACTTCATATTAGTGGACCTAAATTAGACTTGTCATAAAAAATAGTGAGCCAACATGGACTAGGCCCAATGAATCCATTCCCACTAATTAACTAAGGAGAATTAGTTTAATTGCAATTAGTTAGAGACTTCCCAAAATAAGCCTTTCCTAATTATTCCTCATGTTAGCATGTAGGGACATAGTGGTCATTGAACATTACTTGGAGATGGGGGAATGAGGGGCCGACCATGTATATGAGGTTCTCCGCTCTCTTTCTCTCTCCTCATTTGTATTTTATTCAAGATCTCAAATTCTAGATCCCCAATTTTCTATTTTTCTTTATTGATTTTTCACAATTCCTCCATCATTTTTTTCCAAATTCATTCTATTCCGTCTCATCCTCATCACTCAAGGAGAATTGGAGCTTGGAGAAGCAAGGAGCACAAGGAGGTAGAGCATTGGTGAAGAGATCGTGTCCGGATCGTGTCCAATTATATTTTCATTGAGAATCCATCTTCCAATTGGTAATTTTTGAATTTTCCTCTCACTATAGCTTATTAATCATGTATTTGACTACTAGGAATAACCCCATGGCATAGGACTACTTATAGAAAGAATATCTAGGCTATTTGGTTGAGTATTGTGATTTCTTCATGGTGATTTATGTCCATTTTGGGAAATTTATGGGATTGTCACATCAAGTGTGTGTCATGAGACTATATTAGTCAAATTGGACTTAGATCGGGGTTGGGATACTAGTTGTGTATCCACAATTGGGCACGAGTAGGTCGTATCACGATACGGTGCGATACCGTGTGATACGGATCTCTATTTTGTGTGTTTTGTATAATTACTTTTTGTTTCTCCTTGTAACAAGTTACTATAGTCGTATTATATTGTATTTAGCTCCTATAAATACTAATTGTGGATAATTGAGGGAATTAACACTTGCATTGGAGGTATATAATTGTTTTCCCTAAATACACTTTCTAAATGTTTGATTAAATGCCTACTTGTTATTTAGATATCAATTCTCAGTTTTGCACGAGTATATATATATATATATATATATATATATATATATATATATATATATATATATATATATGGTGTGAATGATTATATACTAGATGTTTATGTTGATGGAGAATAACATTGTCACTGTGTTAATATGTTTGCTGTGAGGTGTAGCAAGGAGGTAGGATTGAAAGTGTATCAGCCAAATGTCACTGGTGGATGGATGTTGTGGCTGTGGGTGTGCTTAATTCTTCTTGTTTATGTTCAGTTATGGAGTAGAGGGGAAGAACACCTAATATTATTTGCTAACTGAAGTAGGTATACCTAAGAATTAGAGAAGAAGAGTGATAGCAGTTGATACTACTGCAGTTGTTGTTGGGTAGATGAGCGAGTAATTGAGGGGTGTCTTTGACTGTGGCCATTGAGTGTGGCCTTGATCCTTGGTGTGTCAGCTACTAGGAATATCTGAACGGGAGAGTTAGTTAGCCATATTTCAATGTATTATCAGTTAAGTTTAGTGACTGTCAGTTTGTTGCTTTTGTATCAGTTAGTAATCATGTAGCAACGATGGGTGTTATGATATGGAGGATTAGTCCTCATGTATGGTTTGAGGTAGCAGCTTTTGTATGCTAAAGGATATGTGGATCAGGCATCTGCTGTAGTAAGGAGGGTATCAACTATACAGAAATAGTGATGGGAGTGCAATGCACTCAGACAATGGAGTCTGAACTTGTGCACAAGTGTACACATGCATCAGTGACTGTGAGGAAGTTAGGAGGTGATCCTTGGAGTATCTGCCATCAGTTGATGTATGCAGAGCTGATATTGAAACTTAATGTTTAAGAATAGATTAAGTGGTTTCAGATGTTAATAACAGTCACTAGTATATTAGTTGATCTAGTTAATAACTTTAGTTGATATTTGAGTATGTTAGTACCAAATGCATTAGATTAAGATATCAGTTGGTATAATTAAAGAATTGATGATGTTAGTAGGTAACTGTGCAGTGAGAGGAACCTGCAGGCTGTTAGTAGTAGGTGCAGATTTTGAGGGGGGTGTATTAGCTGTGTTAGTATTGCCTGTGAGTGGGAGTGTCTGACACTCTTTGGTGTCAGATTAAGTGTGTGCACTGGTTAGGTATCTGTATATTTGGAGTTAGTCTCAGTTTGAGGGGTTTATTTTTGGTGAATTGCACAAAGCAACTTTGGTCGAGAACCTAAAAAAGAATTCCTGGGTGTTAAAGTGCAACCAGTGAATCAAGCACAGCAGCAGTGTTAAGAAGGATTGGTTGTTGGTATCTGATGCATTGCAGGTAGAGGAGTAGAGTATGGGTAGGAGAAATGTTCAGTTGAGTGCATTGGGGATTAGAGTTGATGTAGACAGGGAGCAAGCTTGTTGATTGCCTGCACAACAATGTGATGGGGGTTCTGCAGGAGGTTTCGGGCACAGGAAATAGTGGCAATGAATAAAATAAGAGGGGGATTAAAGTGCAGCATATAGAGACTGCAAGGGCATTAAGTTGTAGGTAAGTTCGAGCATTGGAGTTAAGATTTGGAGTGAGGGTGGGTTCTAAGCCATTAGGTGAGGTTAAGATATATGTTAAAGTGTTAGTCATATGAAATATCTATTAGTGTTAATACCAATTAGTAGGTGAGTTAAACTGATACTTTGTATCAGTTAACATGGTGTATCAGTTGGAGCATGGGTAGGTTGATGTCTGTAGGCTAAAGTTTGATACCAGTAGTTGTGTGCGAGAGTCGAGTTGCAACAGATTATAATGTCCATGGTATGAGTGTGAAGGACATGTTTCTATATGCATGATTTCTGAGTATGTTATAGTATATGAGGATGTATCAGTGATTAAGTAAGACTAAGTAGCAATGAAGGTTATATCAGTTCCACACCACTATGGTTTAGGAAGTTCTGTGTAGTCCTTACTGCATTCCACTGGCAGCAAGGTACACTGGATGGACTATAGTGAGGGTGAGGTAGGTTTAGTTAGAGAAGTTGAGTATAGGCTTAAGCTAGCAGTTAAGGTATCACTGATACCTGCCCTTAGGTTGTGGATATGCTAGATTAATATCTAGTGTATCAGGTAATGTGATAAGTTATAGTTGTATAGCTAATGGAGTTAATTTAAGGAATGTTTCAGTTACTAAGATTAGATGAGTAGTTGGTATCATTTGGTGTCAAGTGGGTAAATTAGAATAGGATATCAGTTAGTAGTTAGTATATACTAGCTAATATATGTTAGATATAGTTAGTTAATGTTAAGATAGTAATATTAGCTAAGGGGTGTCTGGAACTCCAAGGTAGTGATTAGATTAACTAGTAGTGGCCTAGAAGTGTAGGATATGACCTTATATAGCTAAGGTAAACTAGTTTCAGCTAGATTAGTGACCAATTAACTTAGCTGGACCTAGTTTAGCCTAGAATTGACCTAGAAAGCATATTAGTGCATTCTTTTACTCATTTATCATCCATTATAACTTTTGAGATGATGTTCCCTAAATAGGATTATATAACACCAGCTTGGGCATCGAGATACACCCTTTGGTCAGGATCTGAGACGAGTACATTCTATGATAATTTTTATTATTTGATAATTACTATAATACAAGCATTTGGAAATATTTTACTTGATTCTGACACAGTGGTTACACGGACTGGTACTATATGGATCCTATCAGGAGATGTCATCCCATTATCGTGTACTTTAGATACTCCTATTATATTTCTTATGATCAAATATTTCTTGTACTTTATCGTGTGCATCAAATATTTCTTGTGCTCGTGTTCATTCATGTACATTCATGTTCTTCGTGTACTCGTATTATATTCGTGTTCGTGATGTGTCGTGATTGGATCCATGAGTATTGGTTGGGGGCAGGGGAAGTGTTAGCTAGATATGTAATCCAAACCTAGATAATGATCAATGTTTAATATTTAAGTTAGACAATGTTTATCCAACGTTTAAGTAGACAATGTTCAACCCAAGCCGATCACATATCTAACTAGTATTTCAAACACTTAGTATAGTTACAGTTCTTCATATATTCTATTTTCATCGTCTTATTATATTTTATTGTGATTAGTATATACCTTATTGCTCTTGTTTACCTGTTTCTTTATACCATAGTATGATATTATTCATTATTTTTCGTCTTGTATTATATTCTCTATTTTTGTTTATAGTCATTATCAATTAATTGGAACTGCTATTGGGTTGTACTTCATATCAAGTCCCAGTCCCAAAATATATGGGACCAGGCCACGTGGCAATGGCTAGCTAATATGACTCTGAGGGATTACCCAATTTAATGGATCCAATGAAGCGTACTACGCTGTCCTAAAATACTAACAAGTCTAATATGCTAACATACAGCAGGTAAATATCTAATCTCATCCACAGAATACAATATAATAAATGACTAAAATAAGTGCTGGTAAATAAAATACAAGAGTTTGAATATCCATAATACATCTGAAAAGTCTGTTGGAGACAAACCCACTGAAATACAGCAATGAGATAACAATGCGGAAAGAAGTAAGATAACTAGACTAGGGTATCAACTAGCTAGATAAGAATGCTCTAGTCCAAAACAGCTGCGTACCCAAATCACGGAAACTCCTCTGGAAATGCCTCGAAGTTCTCAGTCACGAATCCTGTCTCTACTCCTGCTCCGTAGATGGTCGGGTACAAGTGCTCGTCCAGATTTAAAAGGGAACCAGGTCCTCAGAGGGACGTAACAAGATATAAAAATGCATGCCATAAAGTATATACTGTGTAAACTCGAGGGTGATCTAACCAGCTAAGTGAAATGCATTTGAAGACAACCTTGGTATGTATGGGTAGGTGAAAGGTATAAAGCGTAGCGGCGAGCCAGAGGCTAAGTACCTGGCATTAGCTGTAAACTGGATGCCAGGAGTATATATTGACTACATCATCGATCATGATAGCGTGCAGCTAGTAACCTCTGTCGGATGTATCGACAAGCATATACACCCATAACCGGGTAACCTGAGCCCATAACCGGGTAACACATGGCCCATAACCGGGTAACACTGAGGCTCACGGCCCCGTAGTTTACTCTAAAACTATGGCAGCCAAATGTCTGTCCCATACACCTACTAATTATTTTCCCCGCCAAATGCTAATGTACAAGTCGCAAACACGACGTGGACATCTCGTACTACAATGCAAGTCACTAAAGAAATATACAACTAAGCTAAATACCGTCATACGTGCTGCTCATACTGATGGCCAGTCAGTCATGAAGCACGTATCCCTGTATGAACTCACTCTGTGATGTGTAATGATATGTGTCAAGGCCTGGGGAGTCATACTGATAACTCCACAACTTTAGGTGAGTCCACTAGACACTAGGTCAGACACAAGTTCTAACATCAACGCCTTCGTTGACTGCACCCGAGTCTTTCTCGGACGTGCACAGTTAATATTAAAATAATAAAACATTCAGCTAAATAATATTTGAATTTAAACAGTACAATAAGGCAATGTATACTTGCCTAGAACTCTAGTGTGCACAAGCAATGGTCTGGAACCAACAGCCAAGGTAGTATCGTCTTGGATGCCTACGAATAAATAATATTAAATATTAATCACTACATTAAACTATGCTAATCACGTACACAGGTACGACCTACGCAATGTCATGAGTTACGCAGATACCAAACCAAATAAACGTTTTAATTAAATACGTTGTCTAAGGTTGACTAGGCATGGGTCAAGGGGTTAGGGGTACACTTAGTCTACTAGTTCACAACATTTTACAAGTCATTCTATGGTATAAATTCTCACATGTTACAATCACGGTCACAGCTCGGATTCGTGTAGGTGCTAAGTCGCACCTCTAACACATGGGTACCAGTTATCCTAATTATTTCTAGGACACGTCTGATGTGGGTAGTCATCTAGGTCTCCATACACGGGTATGTCATGACTCAAATACCGTGCACAATAAAATAATTATTACCAAAATATACTAAAATAACAGATAACAGCTCACACAAAATACCAGTCCTAACTGACAGGATAATGTGCACAAGTCCGTGTCTAAACACCAAAGTCAACATAAGTGTTCCTTATTAAAAATAGTCATAATTATTAAGAGGTAATTACCAAAATTAATATTTATATAAAATATGTACACTTACACAAACACAAGGGTCCACAAACATTATGTGTCCATACAATAATACATTACAAAACTAATTACGTAATATACTAAATTATAAGTCCTAGCTAGCATATTATCAACATACGTGCACGAGGCCAGTTGTCTAAACTCTAGGTCAATTAGTGTTCACATTAATTAATCATAATTATTATGAGGTAAACTCTAATTACTGTCCTACACATGTACACCTAACACAATGAGGTATTCAACAATACTAATATATTCTAACAATTAAACACACACACAATTCAAACACATTGACGTAATCGTACACGACGTAGAGAGGGAAGTACGTATACCTATCTGATTCGTGTCCGGGGGTGTGTGTCTGCGGCTCACTGCTCGAGAATGGCCGAACTCCGGCATGTACAACAACCATGGCGGCTACAGTGGACACAGGATGGTGCAGGTCACAGCAGCAAGTAACAGCAACAGCTCCAGCCGTAGCTGCAGCGGCAGCGACGGTGGCAGGGTGGTCGTGGTGTGGTGGCGAGTGCTGGCAATGGCGGTACGGTGGCTAAGGCGATGGTGGAGGTGGCCGAGTCACTGTGGTGACGGTGGGGGTGACTGGGGATAATGATGATGTGTTATTGATGGTGATCGACCGGTGATGTCGGGGAGAATAGTGACGAAGGTGGCGGTGGAGATGGTTGTTGATGGTGGTGGAGACGATGAGGGAGGGGATGACGGTGGCTAAGGTGGCGGTGTCGAGGGTGGCTGAGGTAGCGGAGGCGCATGGAGGGGGAGTCGGGTTGCTGGTGATGGTGTTGTTGATGTTGGTGATAGCGGTGATGGTGGTGTTGGTGATGATGGTAACGACGGTGGTGGTGGTTACTGGTGGTGGGGGAGACGGTGATGATGTTGGCGGTGGAGATGGTAATGCTGGTGGCGGTGGAGACGGTCGGGTGATGGTGGCGGGCTGAGATGAACGGGGTAGAGTAGGTCGGGTTGAGGGTAGTTATGGTGTCGGGTTGGTGATGATAGAGTTGATGATGAACGGAGGTGGAGGAGGAGGCTGCCGGTGGTCCTGCGGCGGCGGGTTGATATCGAGGGTGAGGTGCAGGCGGAGGAGATGGTCGTGCTGGTGGTGGGTCACTGTGCAGAGGTGGTCGGAGGGAAGGGTGGCGGCCGATTTGAAGAGGGTGATGGGGATGAATAGTTTTTAGGGTTTTCTTTAGGGTTTTGTGGCTGTGAGTTTTAGGTTTTAGAGAGAAAGAGTGTATAGTATATGTAGGAAAGAGAGAGGGGTCTCTCCTTGGGATTAGGGCCGGCTGGGTATATTTTTCTAGGGTTAAAAAAATTAGAATTTAAATTTTTAATTGGACATGTCAAGTTTAAACTCCAAGCTGGTATAAAATTCAGGAACTAAACTGAGGGAAGCCTCCACATGATGAACATGTGGCTAGGATGATGGAGATTTGAAATATAGGGTGGAGATATGAGGGAATAAAGTTATAGGAAGTACAACAAATGGGAGAGAAATATATGGGTGGACTGGTCAAAGAGGGGGGGATAAGGTTCTTCATGTGTTGGGTCCAATGAGGGGTGGACACCTCATTGTACATTTGCATAAAAGTCCCTTAACAATTGGGAAATTATACAATTAATAAAATTTGGGATTGGATGAGGCAAAACACCATATTTAGTGTGATGTAGTGGGCTAAAAGGGTGTGTGGTGTTTAGTATGAACCTTGAGGGTGTGTGTGGGAGTTTGGGTTGGAGTTGGATCTAGTTTTAGGTGAGGTTGGATCCTTATACCAATTTAATTAAAATGAGTATAATTGGTGCTCTTTAATTAATTGGAAATACATAGGGTTAAAATTGGATGGGACGCAAGTATCATGGATGTAGTAGGCTCAGAATAGAATATTGTCATTAATTGGGTTGGACAAAATGGGTTGAGGTTGTGTCTCTAATTTTGATTGGACCGGACAAAGATGCAAAGTTAGATTTAATTGAATTTAAATATGGACGTTTGTAACGAATATTATGCGACTGAAATAAACACAAGAGAGAGTAGTTATAAGTTACACAAAGGTCAGAATGGTAGGCTGGAATGTCTAAAAAAAGTGTATGAAATTTGTTTGAAAGTAACAGCTAGTGTAGTGCTCTAAATATCGAAGAAACGGTAAGGTGCACTAAGGAATACAAATATTGCACAATAAATCTAAAATACTGTGTTCTAATTCTAATTGGCTCCAAATTAACCCTAGTCTTTCTATCTAAGCTAAGTAGACCTAAACTTGGTCGAGAGATTTTACAATCTACCCAACTTATAAGAATTTTGTCCTCGAATTAAAATAAACACACAGTGAACTATAAATCATCAAGAAATGCTACGAACATACCTAGGACTGGTGGAGCTGGCCTCTGCACTATCTGTTGGGCTCTATCGACATACTGGGAATACTCTTGAGCTTGATATTGGTTTGATCCGTACCTCAAACACTATCATAATCTTCTTCTTCAATCTTTCTGAACATGTCCCTTTTTTCTACAAAAGTGACATATCGATAGCTCTCTCTGCTGATACGGTACAATCTTCTGTTGCGTCTGCACTCCTAGATGACGGATCGGTCCTCCTGCTCCTGGTTGTGCCTTCGCTGGTGCAGCTACACTGGAACATCTCGATCCTCTACCAATAGCCTCCTAGATCCTACCCTCTGACAAAACTTCCTCTTAAGAGATCCTCGCCTAAGTGGTAGTGTACCTCTACAGCTCGAAAGTCAGGCCATGATGGAATCTTCTGGCCTTCTCCAGATCGTTGGGTATCAAGGCGGCACCAAATCTGCTAAGTCAACTAAACTCCATGTCGTATGCGTCTACGGTCATATTCCTTTGCTCCAGGTGCAGGAACTGGGAGTATAGGGCATTCCTGACCGTAGCCGAAAAATACTTCACATTGAAGTACTCCAAGAACTGCTCCCACATCTGTGTCTTGCCGATGCTGCGCTCTATGGAATCCCACCAGTGATGGACGTTGCCTTTCAATTAGGCCCTCATTGCGGTCATCCAAAGGTTGAGATGTAGCTGAGAAGCCTCTAGTAGCATCTCCGTATTGGCGACCCAATCGGAGATCTCCTCTGCAGTCTCGCTGCCCGAAAAAGTATCCGGGCCCATCTGGCGAAACCCTCGAACAGTGCCAGCTGGCTGAATAGGTGCTGGTACGGGTGCTGGGGCAGGTGTTCTCTCCAGTACTGTCATCAAGCTCTATCTCAGGGTCTCGGTATGATGCCACTGCGCCTGCATCATAGCCTGAAAGAACTGGAACATCTGTGCCTGTCCCTCCGGATGTGGCATCTGGGGTGGAAAGGTGGAGGTGGTGGCAGTGGGACCTCTGGCTGCATCGTAGGTGTCTCCTCTGATGTCGGTCTCTCGGACTGCAGCATCGGTGTAGCCCTCGAAGTTTGGCCCTCTAGGTGGTGCATCGAGACAATCTGAGAAGTCTGGCCCTCCGGCTGCTGCGTCTGGTCGTTAGGAGAATTCTGGTGCCAATGTATTAGTGGGGCATGTGGGATCACCGGGGCCTGTGGTGGTGGCTGCTCTCCGGGTGGTCCCTGGGACGTCTCCTCTCTCGGTGCGGTGGCGGATGGCACTATGGCACCGTATGCCTCGCGTCCGCTGTGCAAGTTCATCTTGCTGCAAGAAATAAAACTTCATTAAAAGAGTACGGGAATAACAAACAAGATGCAGATATTCAAATAATCAAATACGAAGAAGGTTCAAGGGCGGTAATCAAAGTGGATGAGATCTAATAATTTCAATCCTATCGCAGGCTTGCTGGACATGATACCATACCACAAGTGATAAACAGAGACCTGCATGGGCTACCACTAAAACCATATCATGCCCCAGTCCCAAAATACATGGGACAAGGCCACGTGGCATTGGCCAGCTAATACGACTCCGAGGGATTACCCAATTTAATGGATCCAACAAAGCGTACTACGCTGTCCTAAAATACAAACAAGTCTAATATGCTAACATACAGCAGGTAAATGTCTAATATCATCTATAGAATATAATATAATAAATGACTGAAACAAGTGTTGGTAAATAAAATACAATAGTTTAAATATCCATAATACATCAGAAAAGTCTGATAGGGACAAACCCACTGAAATACAGCAATGAGATAACAGTGCGGAAAGAAGTAAGATAACTAGACTAGGGTATCAACTAGCTAGATAAGAATGCTCTAGTCTGAAATAGCTGCGTACCCAAATCACGTGAACTCCTCTGGAAATGCCTCGAAGTCCTCAGTCACGAATCTTGTCTCTACTCCTGCTCCGTAGATGGTCGGGTATAAGTGCTCGTCCAGATCTGAAAGGGAACTAGGTCCTCAGAGGGACGTAACAAGATACAAAAATGTATGCCATAAAGTAAATACTGTATAAACTTGAGGGTGATCTAACCAGCTAAGATACTGTATTCTAATTCTAATTGGCTCCAAATTAACCCTAGTCTCTCTATCTAAGCTAAGTAGACTTAAACTTGGTTGAGGGATTTTAAACTTTGCTCCAATACTGACTGGATATATTTTTCAGATGACTGGTTAGTGAGGATGTGTCCCACTTACTACGGGCTAACAAATGGAGTGTCACCCGAGGATGTAGTGCTAGATACTGATGCCATTTAGATTTCCATATCTTGTAGTAGTTGTTTCTAGTTAGACTTTGGATTGTATTATTATTTTGCGACCTTGAGTTATGTTTAGATGTTGAGTTGGACTTGTGATGTATTAAGACTTGTACTTCTTTTCCTTTATTCCATATCGTGCTTAAATCTTCCTATAGTTTTATATGTGATAGTATTGACTACCTTTATTTATATCATCATAATGCTCCTCTATTTGTAGTGAGATGGCATAATATGTACCTTATATATTATGTAAGATATTTAGATAGTATTGTCGACCTAGACAATATTCTACCATCGATACTGCGGGGTAAGCTGGACGTACCCACATACTCGTGCCCCTACATCGGGTGCGGGTCGTGACACATTTTTGTAGTGGCCCATGCATATTAGGCTTCACAATAGTACGATGTCGTGATAGTGCAACGGCTTAGTTGTACTACTGCGAGCCTGCGATATGATAGGATATAGAATACTAGGAAGAAAGAGTATACTCAATCACAACTAGGAAATAATTCCCACCTAATTGAATCTTGCCATCTTTATCGTTCTGAATATTGCTTTCTTTAAAAAATTTTGTCTTTCTTTGATGATATCATATCTTTCTTAATATTGATTCCTTATTTCGAATCTGTCTTCAGGATGCCGCCAAAGATGCGTTCCCAGTGCTCAGGCGCAATGTCAGCGAGGACAGTCACTTCGTCGCCTATAAGGGCAGTACCAGCAGACACTGTTCCAGCAACTACATTTCAGAGGTCGACTTCACCAATCCAGGTGGACATTTTTCAGCAGCTTTCGGGGGTGCTCCACCTCTGGTACAGAGGATAACACCGACAGTTTCAGGGAAACTTCTATTTTTGCCACCCGCAGTCGATCAGACGCAGATGTTTGTGCTCTTTCAGCAGATGATGGAGGTGCAACAGTGCTAGTTAGAGGTTATGAGGCAGGGCATTGAGAATTCTCATCAGATTACGCTCGTTGCAGTCGAGAGAGTCACCTTAGTCCATTCACAGAAGGCACCGCCTCAACACGATCCACAGCAGCCGAGGCCGGGGACTATCATTGACTTCAAGAGGATGGGGCCTAAGGACTTTAAGGGTACCGAGAGAATCTTGTACACATATGAATGGATAGAGGACATTGAGAGGGACCCGTGATTGGCGCAAATTACTGAGATCTTGCAGGTAGAGGCGGCGGGTAGTATAATATTCGACATTGCGGTGACATGGTTCATGATAGACCCCAGGATATCAGCGTCGGAACTTACTTGGGAAGCTTTCAAAGAACTTTTCAAAGAGAATTTCTTCCCGGATGTGGATCAGAGTACTTTGGATAGTCAATTCCAGAACCTCGTCTAGAAAAACTTGACAGTAGACGAGTATGCAGCAGAGTATTGCCGATTGGGATGATTTATTGAGGAGAAAAGCCTCGGGCAAAGGCTAGAAAGTTTAGAAAGGGACTGAACAATGAGATTAAGTCCCATACTAATGGAGACCGTACCGCTACTTTTAAGAAAATTCTGAGACAGGCACAGCGGGCAGAGGATGATTTGGAGCTTGGCTCCAAGAGGCCGAGAGACACCGGAGGAGCAAGTAGTGGTACGGGCCCAGCAAAGCACACCCACTTTTAGCAACCGAGAGTATATCAGCATCAACAGTATCTTATGCCAGTTAGGGCACCAGCTCAACAGATACAATAGTTTTAGAAGCCAGTTCATCAGGCACCGTAACAGCCTCAGAGAAAGACTCAACAGACTTTTTCTTATGCCTATTGTGGAAGGCATGGGCATGATTGGGAGAACTGTCGGAAGAGGCTCAGACTATGCTTGTATATTGTGGTTCCCCTGATCATCAGGTGAAGGAGTGTTCCAATAACCCGTATGGACCAGATCACGGTCAGAGAGGTGGAGCTAAGGCCACCTGTGGCACCGTAGACTGCTCAGCACCCGGAGAGGACGACACTTCAGATGATAGATTGGCTTGGTTTGTCCTGTTCTGTTCCTTTCCTTTCAATCTGTTGTTGTGTGTTTAGTTAGTACCTTATAGACTGCTTGTGTGTTATTGTAAAGTTAGTATACCCTGTCGGAGACTGCAAAACCAGGATAGGCAGAGACCATAGTTAGTGATTCTTTTAAATTGCATGTTGTGTATTTTAGTTTGGACTGGGGTTCACCTAGAGAGGGGTACGATCATCTCTAAATTTTGAGGACAAAATTTTTCTAAGGAGGGTATGATTGTCACCCTCACTTTTTCAACTAGTGGTAATTTGGTAATTTAACCTAGTTATTTAATTTTAGGAATATGATAATAATATTAGTGGGCCATATATATTTATTTGATGCTTGTATTAGTTATTTAATTATTAGAGTGCTATATTTAATTAGAGGCTTGTAGCATTTAATTTAGTTAGTGGACTAGCCTATTTAATTTGACTTCACATTAGTGGACCTAAATTAGAATTGTCATAAAAAATAGTGAATCAACATGGACTAGGCCCAATGAACCCATTCCCACTAATTAACTAAGGAGAATTAGTTTAATTGTAATTAGTTAGAGACTTCCCAAAATACTCCTTTCCTAATTATTCCTCATGTAGGCATGTAGGGGCATAGTGGTCATTGAATATTACTTGAAGAGGGGGGAATGAGGGGCCGACCATGTATATGAGGGTCTTCTCTCTCTCTCTCTCTCTCTCTCTCTCTCTCTCTCTCTCTCCTCATTTGTATTTTATTCTAGATCTCAAATTTTAGATCCCCAAATTTCCATTTTCCTCCATTAATTTTTCACAATTCTTCCATCATTTTTTTAAATTCATTTCATTCCCTCTCATCCTCATCACTCAAGGAGCATTGGAGCTTGGAGAAGCAAGGAGCACAAGGAGGTAGAGCATTGGTGAAGAGATCGTGTCCGGATCGTGTCCAATTATATTTTTATTGGTAATCCATCTCCCAATTGGTAATTTCTGAATTCTCCTCTTATTATAGCTTCTTAATCATGCATTTGACCACTAGGAATCACCCCATGGCATAGGACTATCTATAAGAAGAAGTTCTAAGTTATTTGGTTGAGTATTGTGATTTCTACATGGTAATTTGTGTCCATTTTGGAAGAAATTACGGGATTGGCACATCAAGTGTGTGTCATGAGAATATATTAGTCAAATTGGACTTAGATCGGGGTTGGGATACTAGTTACGTGTCCACAATTGGGCACGAGTATGCCATATCATGATACAGTGCGATACTGTGTGATATATGGCTCTATTTTGTGTGTTTTATATAATTACTTCTTGTTTCTCCTTGTAACAAGTTACTATAGTCGTATTATATTGTATTTAGCTCCTATAAATACTAATTATGGATAATTGAGGGAATTAACATTTGGATTGGAGGTATGTAATAGTTTTCCCTAAATGCACTTTCTAAATATTTGATTAAATGCCTACTTGTTATTTAGATATCAATTCTCAGATTTGCATGAATATATATATATATATATATATATATATATATATATATATATATATATATATATATATATATATGATTATATACTAGATGTTTATGTTGATGGAGAATAACATTGTCACTGTGTTACTATGTTTGCTGTGAGGTATAGCAGAGAGGTAGGATTGAAAGTGTATCAGTCAAATGTCAATGGTGGATGGATGTTGTGGGTGTGGGTGTGTTTAATTCTTCTTGTTTATGTTCAGTTGTGGAGTAGAGGGGAAGAACACCTACTGCTATTAGCTAACTGAAGTATGTATGCTTGAGAATTAGAGAAGAAGAGTGATAGCAGTTGATACTACTGCAGTTATTGTTGGGTGGATGAGCGAGTAATTGAGGGGTGTCTTTGACTATGGCCATTGTGTGTGGCCTTGATCCTTGGTGTGTCAGCTACTAGGAATACCTGAAAGGGAGAGTTAGTTTGCCATATTTTTATGTATTATCAGTTAGAGTTTAGTGACTGTCAGTTAGTTGCTTTTGTATCAGTTAGTAATCATATAGCAACGGTGGGTGTTATGATGTGGAGGATTAGCCCTCATATATGGTTTGAGGTAGCAATTTATGTATGCTAAAGGATATGGGGATCAGGCATCTGTTGTAGTAAGGAGGGTATCAGCTATACAGAAATGGTGATAGGAGTGCTATGCACTCGGGCATTGGAGCCTGAACATGTGCACAAGTGTACACAGGCATCACTGACTGTGAAGAAGTTAGGAGGTGATCCTTGGAGTATCTGCTATCAGTTGATGTGTGCAGAGATGATATTGATACTTAATATTTAAGAATAGATTAAGTGGTTTCAGATGTTAATAACATTTACTCGTATATTAGTTGATCTAGTTAATAACTTTAGTTGATATTATAGTCAGTTAGTACCAAATGCATTAGATTAAGATATCAGTTGGTATAATTAAAGAATTGATGATGTTAGTAGGTAACTGTGCAGTGAGTGGAACCTGCAAGCAGTTAGTAGTAGATATAGATTTTGAGGGTGGGTGTATTAGCTATGTTAGTATTTTCTGTGAGTGGGGGTGTCTAACACTCTTTGGTGTCAGATTGAGTTTGTGCACTGGTTAGGTAACTGAATGTTTGGAGTCAGTCTCAGTTTGAAGGGTTCATTTTTGGTGAATTACATAAAGCAACTGTGGTCAAGAACCCAAAGCTGAATTCCTGGGTGTTATAGTGCAACCATTTAATTAAGCACAGCAGCAGTGTTAAGAAGGATTGGTTGTTGGTATCTGATGCATTACAGGTAGAGGAGTAGAGTATGGGTAGGAATATTCTGTTGAGTGCATTGGGGATTAGAGTTGATGCAAACAGGGAGCAAGCTTGCTGATTGCCTACAAAATAATGTGATGGGGGTTCTGCAGTAGGTTTTGGGCACAGAAATAGAGGCAATGAATGAAATAAGAGGGGGATCGAAGTGCATCATATGGAGACTGCAAGGGCAGCAAGTTGTAGGAAGTTCGAGCATTGGAGTTAAGATTTGGAGTGAGGATGAGTTCTAAGCCATCATGTGAGGTTAAGATATATTTTAGAGTGTTAGTAGTATGAAATATTTGTTAGTGTTGATACCAATTAGTAGGTGAGTTAGACTGATACTTTGTATCAGTTAACATTGGTGTATCAGTTGGAGCATGGGTAGGTTGATGTCTGTAGGCTCAAGTTTGATACCAGTAGTTGTGTGCGAGAGTCAGGTTGCAACAGATTACAATATCCATGGTATGAGTGTGAAGGACCTATTTTTATATGCAAGGATTTCTGAGTATGTTATAGTAGATGAGGATATATCAGTGATCAGGTAAGACTAAGTAGCAATAAAGTTTATATCAGTTCCACACCTCTATGGTTCAGGAAGTTCTGTGTAGTCCTTAATGTATTCCACTGGTAGCAAGGTACACTGGATGGACTACAGTGAGGGTGATGTAGGTTCAGTTAGAGAAGTTGAGTATAGGCTTGAGCTAGCAGTTGAGGTATCACTGATACCTGCCCTCAGGTTATGGATATGCTAGATTGATATCTAGTATATTAGGTAATGTGATAAGTTATAGTTGTATAGCTAATGGAGTTAATTTAAGGTATGTTTCAGTTACTAATATTAGATGAGTAGTTGGTATCATTTGGTGTCAAGTGGGTAAATTAGAATAGGATATCAGTTAGTAGTTAGTATATACTAGCTAATGTATGTTAGATATAGTTAGTTAATGTTAAGATAGTAATATTAGCTAAGGGGTGTCTGGAACTCCAAGGTAGTGATTAGATTAACTAGTAGTGGCCTAGAAGTATAGGATATGACATTATGTAGCCAAGGTAAACTAGTTTTAGCTAGATTAGTGACCAATTAACTTAGCTGGACCTAGTTTAGCCTAGAATTGACCTAGAAAGTATATTAGTTCATTCTTTTACTCATTTATCATCCATTATACCTTTTGATATGATGTTCCTTAAATAGAATTGTGTAACACTAGCTTGGGCATCGAGATACACCCTTTGCTCAGGACCTGAGACGAGTACATTCTCTGATAGTTTCCATTATTTGATAATTACTATAATACAAGCATTTAGAAATATTTTACTTGATTCTGACACAGTGGTTACACGAACTGGTACTATATGGATCCTATCAGGAGATGTCATCCCATTATCATGTACTTTGGATACTCCTTCACATGTACTTTATCGTATGCATCGAGTATTTCTTGTGCTTGTGTTCATTCGTATACATTCATGTTCTTCTTGTACTCATATTATATTCGTGTTCATGATGTGTCATGATCGGATCCATGAGTATTGGTTTGGGGCAGGAGAAGTGTTAGCTAGATATGTGATCAAAGCCTAGACAATGTTTAATGTTCAATATTCAATGTTAAAGTTAGACAATGTTTATCTAACATTTAAGTAGACAATGTTCAACCCAAGCTGATCACATATCTAACTAGTATTTCAAACACTTAGTATAGTTACAGTTCTTCACATATTCTATTTTTATTGTCTTATTCTATTTCATTGTGATCAGTGTATACCTTATTGCTCTTGTTTACCTATTTCTTTATACCATAGTATGATATTATTCATTGTTTCTCGTCTTGTATTATATTCTATATTTTTGTTTATAGTCATTATTAATTAATTGGAACTGGTATTGGATTGTACTTCGCTCTAATCCTGACTGGATATATTTTTCAGATGACTGGTTAATAAGGATGTGTCCCACCTACTATGGGCTAACAGATGAAGTGTCATCCGAGGATGTAGTGCCAGATACTGAGGCCATTTAGATTTTCATATATTGTAATAGTTGTTTCTAGTTAGAATTTGGATTGTATTATTATTTTGAGATATTGAGTTGTGTTTAGATGTTGAGTTGGACTTGTGATGTATTGAGACTCGTACTTCTTTTCCTTTATTCCATATCGTGCTTAAATCTTCCTATAGTTTTATATATGATTAAGCATTGACTACCTTTATTTATATCATCATATTGCTCCTCCATTTGTAGTGAGATGGCATGACAGGTACCTTACATATATTGTGTGAGATGTTTAGATAGTATTGTCGACCTAGACAGCGTTCTACCATCGATGATGCGGCGTAGGCTGGACGTACCCACGTACTCGTGCCCCTACATCGGGTGCGGGTCGTTACAACCCTCTCTCTTCCCTCATTAAATACTCTCTCTCTCCCTCCTTCATTTATTAATTCATCCTCTCCCTCCCACAACATACTCCCCCCTTCCCTCAACATACTCTCTCTCTCTCTCTCTCTCTCTCTCTCTCTCTCTCTCTCTCTTCTCTCCTACATATTAGGCCACCACCCCCAATACCACCGTGAACCACCATCTTTACCACCACCATCGACGTCACCATCCTCTCCACCTCCTCCCCTACCGGACCACCTCCCTCCCAGCGGCCAGCAGCCCGCCGGCGGCAGACCGCCCCCCGACCGAGCACCCCCTCTCCAAGTTCTTCTCCCACTTGCACTTGCTCTCTAGGTAACCTTCATCTCTTCCTCTTCATCTTATTCTTCTTCAAAGTATATATGTATATACTGCAAATTATTGTTCTTTATCTCCATGTAATGTTGAAAAGAAGTATATATATACACCCATGATTAACAATACTTGCAAGTTTTTATCTCAAACCCTATCTTGCTTAACCAATTTAAACTCTTGTCAAACTCCTAATAAATCCATGTAATTAATTATTTTAGAATATATATTTATATGAGAATATTAATTAGCGATGTTTTATGCATAAATTTTAAGGTTGTTAGTGATATACTAGTGGGTGTGAATGTTGCCTAGGTTATACACTAGTTTGATATATGAACAGTGCCATGCTAGAGAATGATTTAGACCTGTTAGGAACAACATTTGTGTAGTATTTATTGGACATATGTATATAATGAGAGTTTAGAATGAGAGTTTAAAATATTGTCATAGTAGTGTAACAAGTTAGAATAGATATAAATTATTATGGTTATGTGCACTTGTTGTTGTGTTACAAGTTTAGAGAAAATAGGGTTAATGATGATGATTTATACCTTAGAGAGGGTCTTGATGATAAATGAGACACCCTAACCTAGTAATTAGTGCACATGATTAGTGCACATGGCACTTTGAGTTACAAACACTTACTAGTAGATAGTTAGCGACTTTGACTTGTACAAATGTTAGAAGACCATTTTTATATACTAGTATAAAAAGAACCTAGAGGGATAACACCTAGTACCCATGTGTTTGAGATGCAACTTAGCATACTCATAAACCCTAGTATGACCACGGATATGATATATGAAAAATTACACATTTAGAGGAGTGGTAGATGTTGTGTGACTAGTAGACTAAGTGTACAGATACTTCCTTGGTCTTTGACTAGTCAACATTAGTTAACCTACTTAGTTAGAGCACTTGTTTGGTCTAGACTCTACGTAACTCATGACGTTGCGTATGTTGAACACTTGTGCATGTTTAACATAGTGTAATATAGTGATTGATATTTATTGCTATATATTCATAGGCACCCAAGACGGTTCTACCTTGGCTGTGGGTTTCGGATCCTTATTTGTTCATATCGGAGTTCCAGGCAAGTATACCTTATCTTGTTGTACAGTTTAAATTCAGTTATTATATTTCACATATTTATTACTTTAATATTATATAACTGTACGCGTCTGAGAATGACTCAGGTGCAGTCGACGAAGGCATTGACGTCATGACCTGTATTTGACCTAGTGTCTAGTGGACGCACCTAAAGTTGAGGAGTTATGATTATAACTCCCTGGGCTTGTCACGTATCATTGCACGTCACAAAGTGAGTTCATATAGGGACGCGAGCTTCATACTTGACTGGCCATCGGTGTGAGCAGCATGTGTGACGATATTTAGCATAGTTATATATTTCTATAGTGACTTGCATTATAGTACGAGATGTCCACGTCGTATTCATGACTTGTACATTGCATTGGTCGGGGAAGATAATTAGCAGGCATATGGGATAGACATTTGGCTACCATAGTTTTAGAGTAAACTACGGGCCCGTGAGCCTCAGTGTTACCCAATTATGGGCTATGTGTTACCCATTTATGGGCTATGTGCTACCCGATTATGGATGTATATGCTTGTCGATACATCCGGAAGAGGTTACTAGCTGCGCGCTATCATGATCGGTGATGTAGTCAGTATATACTTCTGGCATCCGATTAACAGCTAATGCCAGATACATAGCCTCTGGCTTGACGTTACGATTTATACCTTTTACCTACCCATACTTACCAAGGTTGTCTTCAAGTGCATTTTACTTAGCTGGTTAGTTCACCCTCGAGTTTACACAGTATTTACTTTATGGCATATACTTTTTGTATCTTGTTACGTATCTCTGAGGACCTGGTTCCTTTCCATATCTGGACGAGCACTTGTACCCGACCATCTACAGAGCAGGAGTGGAGACCGGATTCGTGGCTGAGGACTTTGAGGCATTTCCAGAGGAATTTCCCTGATTTATGGTACACCGCTGCTTTGGGCTAGAGTATCTTTATCTAGCTAGTTGATGCTCTAGTCTAGTCATCTTACTACTTTTTGTACTTTTATTCTATCGTTGTATTTCAGTAGGTTTGTCCCCATCAGACTATTCCAGATGTATTATGGATATTCAGACTCTTTTTATTTTATTTACCAGCACTTACTTCAGTCATTATTATATTGTTTCTGCAGATGAGATTAGTTATTTATCTATTGCTTGTTAGCATATTAGACTTTTAGGACAGCATAGTACGCTTCATCGGGTCCATTAAATTAGGAAATCCTTCGGAGTCGTATTAGCTGGACCTTGCCATGTGGCCTGGTCCCGTGTATTTTGGGACTGGGACGTGACATGGTTTTAGTGGTGGCCCATGCAGGTCTCTGTTTATCGCTTGTGGTATGGTATCACGCCCAGCGAGCCTTCAATAGGATAAAAATTATTAGATCTCATCCACATTGACTACCGCCTTTGAACCTCCTTCGTATTTAATTATTTAAATATATGTATTATGTTTGTTTGTTTTTGTACCCTTTTAATGTAGTTCAATCTCTTGCAGAGAGACGAACTTGCGTAGCGGACACGAGGCATACGGTGCCATTGTGTCATCCGATACCGCGTAAAAGGAGGATACATCCCTGGGACCACCCGGAGAGCAGCCACAACCACAGGTTCCGGTGATACCTAAGACCACGTTGATACACTGGCACCAGACTTTGCAGGCTATTCCAACACAACAGTATGAGGGCCAGACTTCGCAGACTGATCTGACGCAGCAGCATGAGGGCCAGACTTAGAGGGTCGCGCCAACGTCGCAGCCCGAGGGACCTACGTCTCAGCAGGCACCAACATCGCAACCGGAGGTTCCGTTGCCACTACCTCCACCTTTTCCACCTCAGATGCCATACAGAGCCTTCCCACCTCAGATGATGCAGCCGGAGGGACATCCACAGATATTCTAGTTCTTTCAGGCTATGATGCAGGCGCAGTGGCATCAGATCGAGACTATGAGACAGAGCTGGATGGCAGTTCTGGAGAGGCCAGCTGCACCAGCCCCAGCAACAATACCTGCTCCTTCTCAGCCAGTGGGCACGGTTCGTTAGTTTTTTCAGATGGACCCGGGTACCTTTACGGAAAGTGAGACCGTAGATGAGATCTCCGAATGGGTCGCCAAAATAAAGATGTTACTGGAGGCTTCTCAGCTACCTCCAGATTAATGGATGACTGCAGTAAGAGCCCAGTTGAAAGGGAATTCCCATCACCGGTGGGACTCTATGGAGCGTAGCATCGGCAAGAAGCATACATGGAAGTAATTTTTGGAATACTTCAATGCGAAGTACTTTCCAACTACGGTCAGGAATGTGCTCTACTCTCAGTTCCTACATCTAGAGCAAGGGAATATGACTGTAGACGCGTATGATGCAAAGTTCAGTCGTCTTAGCAGATTTGGTACCGTCCTGATACCAAATAATTTAGAGAAGGCCAAGAGGTTCCACAATGGACTGACTTGCGAGCTCTAAAGATTTACTAGCTCGTAGACGATGATCTCTTACGAGGAGGTCTTGACAAAGGCTAGAATCCAAAAGGCTATTAGCAAGGGATCGATGAGTCAGAGGCATCCTAGTGTAGCCACACCAGCTAAGACACAACCAGGAGCAAGAGGACCGATCCGTCATCCAGGAGTGCAGACGCAACAGAGGGTTGTGTCGTATCAGCAGAGAGAGCTTCTGACATGTCACTTTTGTAGAAAGAAGGGACATGTTCAGAAAGTTTGTAGGAGAAGGTTAGGACAGTGTTTAAGGTATGGATCGAGCCAACATCAAGCTCAGGAGTGTTCCTAGTATAACAATAGAGCCCAACAGATAGTCCAAAGGCCAGTTCCACCGGTCCTAAGTATGTCCGTAGAATTGCTTGATAATTTATAGCTTATTATGTATTTGTTTTAGTTTTGAGGACAAAATTCTTATAAGTTGGCTAGGTTGTAAACCTCCTGACCCAAAATCTAGGATTAGTATTCATTTAGGATTATTTTGAATTAGTTAATGGAGTTATTAATTTGCCTCTTTTAATTTAATTCACTTGGTATACCTTATCATTGCTTCGATGTTTGGAGCACTACTCTAGTTTTAGCCTTCAAACAAATTTCACACCCTTGCCCTAGATATGTCAGTCTTCCATTATGATCTTTGTGTAACTCATAAATACTCTCTCTTATGCTTCATTTTAATTGTACAATATTCGTCACAATTATCTAATTTTAAATTCAAATAAATCTAACTTTGCATCTTTGTCCGTTCCAATCAAAATTGGAGACACAACCTTGACCCTTTTCTTACAACCAAATTTATGACAATAATCTATTCTGAGTCTACTACGGCTATGACACTTGTGTCCCTCCCAATTTAAATTCTATGCGCTTTCAATTAATTAAAGAACACCTTTGACACTAATTTTAACTAAATCGGTGCAATGACTCAACTTAACCCAAAACTTGACCCAACACCAACCCAAACCCCCACTCACACCTCCATGGTTCATACAAAATACCACACACAAATTTCCCCTACTACAACACACCAAACATGACATTTTTCTACAACCAATCCACTGTTTTCTTTTTCTGCAAGTCCTAAACTATTGGAGACTTTTGTACAAATAACTAGCCATGTGTCCACCTCCTATTGGTTGGAGGAAATAAAGAAAACCCACTTTATCATGCTTGACCGTTCACATGTGCTCTCCCTCCTCTTTGCATAAAACTATTCAACCAACTTTAAATCCCAACCATCCATTCAAAATCTTACACATCTCCACCACCTATTTTCTTCATGACAACACCTCACCTCCTTGGAAACCAAGCCGGCCCTAATCCCCAAGCACCCTCTCTCTTCCCTCATTAAATACTCTCTCTCTCTCCCTCTCTCTCTCTTTCCTTCATTTATTAACTCATCCTCTCCCTCCCTCATCATACTCTTCCTCTCTCTCTCTCTCTCTCTCTCTCTCTCTCTCTCTCTCTTTCCTTCTACACATTAGGCCACCACCCCCATCACCACTGTGAACCACCACCTTCACCACCACCATTGACGTCAGCATCATCTCCACCTCCTCCCCCACTGGACCACCTCCCTTTCGGTGGCACAAAAACCCGCCGACGGCCGGCCGACTCTGGTGCCCCGTTCCCCCTATTCGTGGAGCGCGGCTAAGAAATACAAGACGGTATCTTCGATTGAGATAGATTGAATCAAGAACTCATCCTCGTTATGGATTTGCTTCTTCAGAATCGATTTCCATATTCAGTGGACCGTGCCCCCATGATCGACTTAGCGGCAGAGTCAAGAGGGACCTCTCCGCTGCAAGTTTTCTTGCCTAGTTTTCATTGTCGCTTTGTTGCTTTCGTGCTTTGAGTTGGTTTTTGGATTTGCTTGTGATTTTTTGAACGATTTCGATGGATTTCATTATTTTTGTTCGTTGAAATACACTTTAATTCCAAGATTGGAAAGAGTGGAAGAGGTATTGATCAGCTGCTCGTGGCAATGCAGGTGAACGAGCAGTAGGCGACGTACGAACGGAGTCTTAAAGCACCTCTTTTCTTTTCTCCTTCCAACCAACTTGTGAGTGGCTTATATTCGATTCAGTTGACCCTCCTTCCAAGTTTTTACATCTAAAAATTTTGCATTCTTGTTTTTCCCGATCAAATGATACCAAGTAATAACTAAAAGATATCAAGATAAAAAAGAATAGACTTGGATTATTATTGCTTGTCAATTAACTTGTGAACGGTTACCTTATTGCATTCTAGTTCATTCAGAATATTTATCATATGCTTTAATTTTAGTTAGAATGTATACTTCTTCTATAAATTGTGTTATGCATATAAAACACACTTTGTTATGTGATATATTGATCAGTAAGACTATGTAAAACTGTTTATGCTATGGAACTTGTATTGTGCTCGTATTGTCTTAAACTGCATGAACTGATTGAAACTTAATGGACGTCGTTGATCACGGACAACTTTTGCACAAGATTTGCGATTTTGTAGACGGTCGCCGGGGCATTGGGACCTATCCGATTCGGACGGAACATATGGATTAGTCGAATATTGGAGGAAGAAATGGAATGCAGCGGGGCTCACCACCTTCATTGTATATTATTTCCGTCCTATGACTATAACTCGTCCTTTATGGCATTATGCCATTGATCCCTCGTATATTTAAACCGTGCAAGCTAACTTGTGTCTTCGAGGCAGGGAAGGACATAGTAAGTATTGTGCAGGTGGTTCAGACGGGCAGGTAAAAGTCACCGAACGGTGGCAAGTTCATTTCAGCAGTTTCTATATTTACTACTTTCTTGTAAAATGAACTAAGGCAAGATAGAAAGACCACAAATAATATACATGCTTTATCTAAATAACGTATTGATTGGTATAGTTGGGTTAGCTCGCCTTCACCAGTACATTTTGATGTACTGACCCTCATTGAAACAGGTTTCCCGCACCAAGGAGATCCTGCGAGGAGCTGAAGTCACTGCCCAATCCAATCCAGCTGTCAGCGCATCCTGATCGTGCCATCTTTTGAAGCATTTTAAAGACAGGAGCTAGCAACCTAAACTCAAATGTAGCTTAGAGGAAAAGCCATAGTCCCGCCTGGAGGTCCCTTATTTTGAGTTTTAGTAAAGGATATAATGTACATGACAGCTATCTTATTTTGTGTCAATATTTTGTAAGCCCGTGCGGCAACCTTATGACTCGTTCAAGAGTTTGTAAATAGATGTTCATTATCAATAAAGAAAACTTTTTCACATTTTAACTTTGTGTTTCAATTTATCTGCGTACTATGAATATGTGCTCATTATGCAAAATACTTTAGCCTTGTGCGGTGCGCAACCTAGGCCCGTACGGCGTCACGCCCGAGGGATGACTATCAATTCCACAGAATCGGGGCATGACATATTGGTATCAAATCTCAGCTTCAAGTTCCTTTGACCCTCGTATTGGAAAAGTTCTTTTAACGATCAAATCCCTGTGCAAACTCTTGAACTCGTTAGGCCAAAATGAGATACGTTCATACAATGAGTCCATAATACATTATAATCCTGATGTAATTTACCTTCTTTGGAAGGAATGGCACAAGCGCAATCATCAGCGCTAGCACCAGGCAAGACACAAGCCCAAGAAAGTAGTTCTGGCACTTCAAAAAATTCTCGGAGCCAGCGAGCTATGTCCCGTGTAGATCCCATTCAGCAGATGATGAGGATGTTAGAGACTAACCAACAGAGAGAGGAGGCTCGTTATGAACGGGTTGAGAAGCGAGAGAAAGAGAGACAGACCCAGTTCCAAGACAATATAGAAGCCAGATTCTTAGTCCAACAAAAGTAGGTAGATACCCTGCAACAGATTGTGCAAACTTTGGCCTCCAACCATTCTGCGACAATGCTAACGACACCGGTGGAGCAACCCGCACCTGAAGTCGAAACGCCGCAAACTACAAAGAAGAAGGATGTGACTGCCTTCGACTTTGCCAACTTCAAAAAGGTCTATAATATGTCATTTAAAGGGACTGAGGATCCAATAGTGATTCTAGATTGGTTGGCCTAACTGGAGGATCACTTCAAACTTCTAGAGGTACCCGAGCAGAAGCGTGTTGCGTGTGCCCAACTCTAGCTTCGTTTGAACGCGCACGATTGGTGGGACTTGCATCAAAGATCTCTTCCAGTTGACAATGATGAAGAGACGATCGCATGGGCTACCTTCTGTGGCACGTTTGAAGAGGATTTTATACCCCCTCCCGTACGTCGTCAGAAGAGAACGAGTTCGTACAACTACGCCAAGGAAGCATGACAGTAAAGCAGTACTCCGTCGAATTCAACCGGCTCACCAAATTTGCAAGTTCCTATTTACCTGATGCAGCGAGTCGTGCCAGAAGATTTGAAGACGGTCTACGTCCTGCCATCCATGCGCACGTGGTCGTTCCCTAGTACCAGATGATGCGGGAAGTCCTCAACCATGCTCTTTCCCTTGAACTGCAGTATCCTTCAGTTGCTGCCGGCACTGTGCATACTTCCAATCACAAGCGCCATAGCAACGAGAAAGGAAACAATGCTGCAAAGCATCCAAATAACGGCATCCAACAAAAGGAAAATTTAGGGCAACTATGTTTCTTCTGCAAGAGGCCGGGGCACACCATCAACGAATGTCACCTTAAGAAAGGGTTATGCTTCCACTGTGGTGAAAAAGGTCACATGTTTAGGGACTGTCCGCTTCCATCCAATCGCCGCCCTCAACATCTGAATCCTTCCCCTGAACCCCAGGCTAATCGAGCTATGCCTCAGCCAGAGTGTCGCCAAGCTCAAGGTCGGGTCTACACTATGACACGAGAAGAAGCCTGGCCTCGAACACCGTTGTGTCAGGTATATTGCTTTTTAGTAACATACCTGCACATGTGCTATTTGATTCTGGTGCAACCCATAGTTTTATATCCATAAATTTTTCCATGAAAACAATATAGAAATAACGCCGTTGTGTCTAGACCTTAGTGTTAGCACCACTTCAGGCACGAAAATACCTGTCCGTTCAGTATGCCAAGGTGGTTACGTCTGTATTGGAGGAAGGAAGCTATCGTTAGATGTTTTAGTCCTAGATGTTCGGGATTATGACATCATTTTGGGGATGGATTGGCTCGGCGCCTGCTCGACAACTATCGAATGTGCAGAGAAACGAGTCATCTTTCGCCTACTTGGAGAAGCCGAATTCTGCTACACGAGTAGTCCAACAACTGATGCGTCCAGGGCTTGCATGGTAATTTTGACGATATCTGCTCGACGGATACTACACTCAGGCTGCGAGGGATACCTAGCGTCGGTTCGGGATACACAGCTGGATTACGCAAACGTTAAGTATTCTTCCATTGTGGCGGAGTTCCCTGATGTATTTTCGAGCGAACTACCTGGTATGCCACCTGACTGAGAGATCGAGTTTACCATCGATACATTCCCAAATACTCAGCCAATTTCTAAGCCTCCGTACAGAATATCCCCTGCTGAACTGAAGGAGTTAAAGTGTCAACTTCAAGAATTGCTGGATTGTGGGTTCATCTGTCCGAGCGTGTCTTCTTGGGACGCGCTTGTGCTCTTCGTGAAGAAATACTCTAACCTCTGAACTACCTCTACACTCTCATCAGTGCACTATCAACTCCACAGAATACTCAAGTTGCAGACCCCATGCTCGATCTGCCTAGTGCAACCAAGCACAATTGCTACTACTATGTTACTTTTTCATAACCATCAATTCTCCCCCTCTCTTAGAACATCATCAACAACAAAGCAACATCAACAACAATAACACACAGCAAGCATGCTGCTGTTTCAGAGGTGATAACCCCCATGCTACTTCTATGCACACTCCTTCTCGAGCATAGTCAAAACACAGCACACACACACACACACACACACACACACACACACACACATACAATTTAGCAAACACATTGTGTGCACCCATGTGTATCACACCAATAATCCCTGATACTCTCATGATACAAGCTCTCCACCACTCCAAACTCCACCAAACTACCATGAACACATATACTATAAAAATTAGGACTAGAATTAAGTAATATATACTAATTATAGTAGATCTATGAGTATATGGACACAAGAAACTAATACTATAAAAAATACCAATTCTCAACCCCGTGTCACCATGTATCATGACACGCACTCTCCGTATCCAATTATGGACACGTAGTACCCATCACACATCACAATAGACTTGATTTGTCCTATTGAGGACACGACACAACCAACACATAGACACAATTCTGATTTCCCCTAAATTGAGCCAAAAAACTAATAATACAACCATCAAATGCATAGATCTATCCAAATTGAGACCCCTAGTGCCTAGATCTATCATAGAAGGGTCATTTTCTCCAATTAGAAGGTTCATATTTGTCTTAATAGGCTTCCTACACATAGAATATGTGAAATTGAGAAGTTTACTTCTCCTAGAAGTGTCCTCCTTGGTGGACTCCGAATTTGGACACGGTAGGGATGACTTGGACACAAATTCCTCCTTGGTGACTCCTCTCCAAGCTCCTTGCTCCTTGATGAAGAATGAATGAAGAGAATTGGGAATAGAAAGTGAAATTTGAATTCTAGATCTAGAATTTGAGAGGGAATGAATTGGTATTTAAAATAAATAGTTGCTTGGGAAGGAAGTAGCAATTGGAGGGAAAATAAATTCAAAAGAAAGACACATGTCATTCTTCATTGGGTTGAGTTGAATTGGTTTTATTCCTTTTCCCTCCAATTCCAATTTGAAAATTAAAATGAAAGGAATCTAATTTAATTAAAGAAAAGAATCTTACAACTAAAAGGGAATATTCTCTTTATGACAACTAACTAATTTAATTAGACTAATCTAGGGTCATAATTAGCACTACAAACCACTAACAACTAACAAATTAATTATAAAAATTAATATACAACATAATATAATAAAGTAAAATTTCTACATGTAAAATTATAAAAATACCCCTCGAATAAAAAGTTGTGGTTACAATCCTACCTCCCTTAGAAAAATTTTGTTCTCAAAATTTTAAGATAGGTATTAGTACCGGAAGGAGATAAAACAGCCAGAGATTATACATTACCTCTCAAGGTAACAGGATCAAGGAATTCTTCATAACATGAAGAATAGGAAACATGAAGTGTTTAGGATGATCAGAAAATACGATCATCTTAAATAGTTTAGGAAGAGTTCTCAAACATCTTCCAGGATGCAAACAAGAAGCTTATAGATAGTCTCTATCCTAAATTCTAGGAGAAGGGACATGAATTATTACAATAGATTCATTCTCTAAGGTTCTAACTCATTTACTAGAAGACGGTAAAAGGAACGACTAGTGTTGCATTGCAAGGACATGGTTTTGGACAATCAATACCGACAATAAAGGACATGCTCTAGATCAAAAGAACTTCACTGCTTAAAACAGTGATGAAGGAGAATACCCTAAAACTAATATCATAACTCCAACTTTAGGTACCTTGTGTAGAAGCATGGAAAATCCAGATTCATGCGTCCAACAAACATGCGCCTCAAGTTCGACTCAGAAGAAATTAAGCCAAAGAGGAAGCCGCATAGCAGAATTTATGCGGCCTAAAAAATCATGAAGTAAGGGGCCGCATGAGATCCCCTGACATGGTATTCAATGTCTGTCAGAAGTTCTGACACACCACTCATCACCCAAAGTGCTTCGAGAATCGTGAGAGAGGCGGCAGCTCATAAAGAGACAAAAAGTCACATAAGTGCATTAATGACTTCATCAGACGTGCTATGTCACGTGTTCCCTCATATGCGGGCACAGTCATATCCGACTTCGTCATCATGCGGCCAAAGAGTCCATTCTACCAAGGCCAGATGAGAGTTTTCATGCGACCACAACGCCATACGGCCAAAGTGTCCATAAGGCCAAGGCCAAAGGAGAGCACATATGAGGCCAAGAAGCTATGCGGCCAGGATGTTATGCGGCTTTCAGCTTGCAAGATATGTCCGTTAAAACCAAAAATATCTTCACACAGTTAGTGTTGATTACGTGTCCAGCTGACCGAGTCACGCATACAGGGAGTTAAAAATAACCTGAGATCTTATCAAACAACATATCCCAACCGAAGCCGCATGACAGCCTTCCCATAGTATGCGGCTACAGTTGCAACCATATTCTGTTGAAGGAGCCCCCTGCGGCCACCAAACAAAAGCATATGCGGCACCTATAGCTCATCAGTATTATGGCTATAAATAGGAGAAACTTGGACGTTCCAAAAGGCTAATTTTTCTGCTTCAGAGACCATATCCCCCAGGCGAACTATGTACGTGCACACAAACTCAAGAGAGAGAAAAGATAAAAGAGCATCCTCATTCCCTCGTTAGACCATCAACAGAGTAAAGGAGTCCCAGCAGTATTCGATCTTCATCGTCATATTTTCCAGATCAAAAATATTGTACTTAAATTTTTTGTCTAGGATTTCTTTATACTTTTTTGTTTGTTGTTGAACAAAAGTTTCCAAACTTACTTTAATGGCGAACAAGGTGGCGACTCTGCTGGGAAGATCCTTCTTCTTTGATAAGAAGGTTGTGACGCAGTCAGACGCTTCAAAACTGGGTTCGACCCAGAGGATGCTGGTTGTACGCTTCGATCAGCAAGCCTTTGAGGAAATGCTCTCTGAGGATGGTGCTTCACCGAGGCTGGTAAAGCCTAAGAAGACCCTCAGGACATGGGTTGCAAAGGCCTCTGTGCCTCACCCAACTAGGGAGCATGCTCTCCCCTTCTCTCTTCCTGCCCAGAAAACGTACATCATGCGTCCACACGAGCTGACCCCACTTATGCGGCAGCCTCTTCTGACAAAAAAAGTGCTCAGTACTTAAGCTTTGACAGAGAAAAATATTACGATGCTAAGAGTTCGAGCACTAAGACACGTTCCATGCGGCCACGTCAAAAGCCACATAAGGAGGACTATGCGGCACTGCTCCGCAGCCGCAGGCAGATAGACGCATGCGGCCAGGACAACAACAGAAGTGTAAACCCCTTCGACCAAATTTAGGTCTACTTGGCTTAGAGAGAGAGAGAGAGAGACTAGGGTTAGTTTGGAGCTATTTAGAATTAGAACATAGTATTTAAATTAATGTACAAAATTTCGTATCACTTGGTGCACCTTACCGTTGTTTCGATATTTGGAGCGCTACTCTAGCTTTTGCTTTCAAACAAATTTTACACACTTTTCCTAGATGTGCCAGTCTTCTATTCTGACCATTGTATAATGTAACACCCCATTCTGCTCAAGCGGACTGCCGTCTTAAACGGCAATAGTGCAGTTGTCCCGACCCGTCTTGCCTCAACGAGAAGCAAAGAATATCCAGACTTGTCCCAACAGGAATCCGGCTAAGGCTTTTAGAGGCTCGCTTGACGTATCGCTCTACCGAGGCGAATCATCGCTAAGGTGGGTGGCTACGGTAAACTTGTCTTTGCTTAGCCAGCACACATAAAATCTGGAATATTCATGCTAGTCGCTAGGTGAATCACCCCCTGCATGCTAATAAATCCAACGCACCTAGCTAAGGGAATAATCCCAACTTGTATTGCTTGCTAGAACATGAAAAATGAAATACTGCTTATATTCAGACCCTCGCATGCTAAGTCCCTTAACGGTTTCAACTCTCGGCTTACCTTCGGGTCCGAGCAACGTGCCTGCTTATGTTCCTTAGAAACGCATGCTTGTCTGCTTGAATGTTGCCTTATTTTCATCCAACTCCGGGAGACTACTAAGTAGTCGTTTCGTGCATGTTTGACCCTGCAAGTATCCTGGACCGTTAGGTCACCTGGCAGCCCCGAACCAGGGGAATGCATCAAAGCAAGTTATTCACTGTACAGAATCATGATTCAAGTATCCCGTGTACTCGTGTACTCGTATTCCCGTGCACTCGTGTTCTCGTGTTCTCTTGTTCTAGTGCACGCGTGTTCTCGTGTTCTCGTGTATCTCATGATAATTGGAAGACCCCAATTATGCATGTCGCGGACTAGTTCCACGTACGGTCACCGGGGCACTGGGGCCGATCCGGTCCGGATGGAGCTCGTGTGTAGTCGTCGTGTTCGGGACTGGGTAGCTTGTAGCGCATCGTATACTCTCGTAGCATGCTATCCTTGTCCTCGGCTACGTCCATAATGGCTTTGCTAGCGACCGTGTTCATATAGATAAGTCATCCTAGCTTAGCGGCTATCCGCGTGCGAGTCACTGCATCGCATCAAGAACAAATAAATATCTGAACGATCCTGTTAAAATGACCCTCGTGTTTGCATATGCTTGCCTCCTGAATGCTTATACTTGTCATGCTTGAATGAACAACGTTGCCTCAATGTTTGCCTTGGACAGGGAAGGAGATGGTAAGTTGGTAAGTCTCGCCGTATTTTCTCTCATGTTGCACAGCGCACTGCCCGACATGTTAGGTTATTCAATATTTGCATGAAACTGATCCTAAGGCAACTAGAATGACAACTTAATAGTTGTGCACGGAACCTGTATTACGTGTTTGGATTTGTCGAGCGGGCGAGTAGCTTCCCCACCAGTGCATTCAATGTATTGATAATCCACCAGTTTGTGTGCAGGGTGCGGGAGAACCTCGTTCGGTGCGGATGCCTCCTTCGTGCGTGCTTAGGCGTGGAGATCACTCCGAAGCAACGGTGCGTCCGGAACTGAAGCACATATACAAGACATAAGTTATGAACATCGTCTGAACATCGCCTCTACAATCATTCCACAATTGTAGCCACTTGGCACGCTTTTACTGTTTCATAGAGAGAGGCTTGAGCGACTTGTAATCTCGGCTATACGCCGCCTGTAACACATGTTCATATCAATAAAAGAGCTTGCTTTACTTCAACTTGTGTTTCAATGCTTCCGCTATATTTGTCAACTCAGAGAACTTGTTACCGATCGCCTATGCGTTCATGACTCTGCTGCATTCGGACAATCTGTGCGACTCTGTGGCTTAGAACTCTTACCGCCAGCCAATGAATCACGGCCTTGCACGGGCGCGGTTCACGCTCGTGCGGCATCACGCCCGGATGGGTCAAGCGATCGTTCCGCGGGAGCACTGGCGAGGGTGATTCCCGCCTAGCGGGAACGGCCGATTAGCCTGCGGGAGATCGGGGCGTGACATGTTGGTATCAGAGCCTGGCTTCTACGCCTTTGGACTTTGATTCGATATCTCTGTTTTGAAAGCTCGTTCGTGGGTTATGTGCATGCTCTCTCTCAATGCCTCGATGGGATATTCCAACAATAAGTCTAAATACTTTCAAAATGTGTTTTGAATGATATGCTTGCTTTTATGATGTTGTGCTGCGAGTGGCCTTTGTGCCAACCTGTGCGAACCCTTGAGAGTATCGCAGTAGCTTGTCCGATTTCACTAACTCTAAGTTTGGTTGAATGCATCTATTCGAGGGACGCCTTGAACTAGTGCACCATCCAAGACTTAGGAATAAGTGAAACTCTAGTGCTAAGACTTCGCTATCACTAAGCTGGTTGACGTGTTCACGCTAGAAGTGCACTTCGAAAGTGCGCACGATCCAGTCTAAGCGATATGCTAATTTCGACGCTTGTGCAAGTGAATATAAAATAAACAAGTACAAACGACTTGTCTAGGATTGCCTCAACCCTAGATTACTGCTTGTCCTCAGTAAGTCTCGAGGACGAGACTTCTTCTGAGTTGGGTAGGATGTAACACCCCGTTCCGCTCAAGCGGACTGCCGTCTCAAATGGCAATAGTGCAGTTGTCCCGACCCGTCTTGCCTCAACGAGAAGCAAAGGATATCCAGACTTGTCCCTACAGGAATCCGGCTAAGGCTTTCAGAGGCTCGCTTGACGTATCGCTCTACCGAGGCGAATCATCGCTAAGGTGGGTGGCTACGGTGAACTTGTCTTTGCTTAGCCAGCACACATAAAATCTAGAATATTCATGCTAGTCGCTAGGTGAATCACCCCCTGCATGCTAATAAATCCAACGCACCTAGCTAAGGGAATAATCCCAACTTGTATTGCTTGCTAGAACATGAAAAATGAAATACTGCTTATATTCAGACCCTCGCATGCTAAGTCCCTTAACGGTTTCAACTCTCGGCTTACCTTCGGGTCCGAGCAACGTGCCTGCTTATGTTCCTTAGAAACGCATGCTTGTCTGCTTGAATGTTGCCTTGTTTTCATCCAACTCCGGGAGACTACTAAGTAGTCGTTCCGTGCATGTTTGACCCTGCAAGTATCCTGGACCGTTAGGTCACCTGGCAGCCCCGAACCAGGGGAATGCATCAAAGCAAGTTATTCACTGTACAGAATCATGATTCAAGTATCCCGTATACTCGTGTACTCGTGTTTCCGTGCACTCGTGTTCTCTTGTTCTAGTGCACACGTGTTCTCGTGTTCTCGTGTATCTCGTGATAATTGGAAGACCCCAATTATGCATGTCGCGGACTAGTTCCACGGACGGTCACCGGGGCACTGGGGCCGATCCGGTCCGGATGGAGCTCGTGTGTAGTCGTCGTATTTGGGACTGGGTAGCTTGCAGCGCATCGTGTACTCTCGTAGCATGCTATCCTTGTCCTCGGGTACGTCCATAATGGCTTTGCCAGCGACCGTGTTCATATAGATAAGTCATCCTCGCTTAGCGGCTATCCGCGTGCGAGTCACTGCATCGCATCAAGAACAAATAAATACCTGAACGATCCTGTTAAAACGACCCTCGTGTTTGCATATGCTTGCCTCCTGAATGCTTATACTTGTCGTGCTTGAATTAACAACGTTGCCTCAATGTTTGCCTTAGACAGGGAAGAAGATGGTAAGTTGGTAAGTCTCGCCGTGTTTCCTCTCATGTTGCACGGCGTACTGCCCGACACGTTAGGTTATTCAATATTTGCATGAAACTGATCCTAAGGCAACTAGAAAGACAACTTAATAGTTGTGCATGGAACCTGTATTACGTGTTTGGATTTGTCGAGCGGGCGAGTAGCTTTCCCACCAGTGCATTCAATGTACTGATAATCCACCAGTTTGTGTGCAGGGTGCGGGAGAACCTCATTCGGTGCGGATGCCTCCTTCGTGCGTGCTTAGGCGTGGAGATCACTCCGAAGCAACGGTGCATCCGGAACTGAAGCACATATACAAGACATAAGTTGTGAACATCGCCTGAACATTGCCTCTACAATCATTCCACAATTGTAGCCACTTGGCACGCTTTTACTGTTTCAGGAAGAGAGGCTTGAGCGACTTGTAATCTCGGCTATACGCCGCCTGTAACACATGTTCATATCAATAAAAGAGCTTGCTTTACTTCAACTTGTGTTTCAATGCTTCCGCTATATTTGTCAACTCAGAGAACTTGTTACCGATTGCCTATACGTTCATGACTCCGCTGCACTCGGACAATCTGTGTGACTCTGTGGCTTAGAACTCTTACTGTCAGCCAATGAATCACGTCCTTGCACGGGCGTGGTTCACGCTCGTGCGGCATCACGCCCGGATGGGTCAAGCGATCGTTCCGCGGGAGCGCTGGCGAGGGTGATTCCCGCCTAGCGGGAACGGCCGATTAGCCTGCGGGAGATCGGGGCGTGACATATAACCCATAAATACCCTCTCTGGTGCTTCATTTTAGTTGCACAATATTCGTTACAAATATCTATTTTTAAATCTAAATAAATCTAACTTTGCATATTTGTCCGTTCCAATCAAAATTGGAGACACAACCTCGACCCATTTTATGCAACCCAATTTATGACAATAATCTACTCTAAGTCTACTACGTCCATGACACTTGTGTCCCACCCAATTTAAATTCTATGCACTTTCAATTAATTAAAGAACAACATTGACACTAATTTTAATTAAATTGGTGCAATGACTCAACCTAACCCAAAACTAGACCCAATACCAACCCAAACCCCACTCACACCCTCATGTTCATACAAAACACCACACACCAATTTAATCCACTATAACACACCAAACATGGTGATTTTCCTCATCCAATCTCAATTCTCCTTTACTTGTGCAATTTTCAAATTAGTGGGGGCCTTTGTGCAAATAAACAACTAGGTGTCCACCTCCCATTGGAGTAAAATAATGAAGAAAACCCTTTTTCATGCCATGACCGGTTACACCCCCATTTTTTCCATTTTTGTATGTACTATGCAACACTTTACACCCACATTTAATCCCCACCCTCCATTCAAATTTAACCTCAATCCAACCACTCATTCCCTCATAAAAATCCTTCCCACATCCCTAGAAATAGGGATATAGTCAGCCCTAATCCCCATGTTCACTACTCCCTCTCTCCTTCATTAATACACTCTCTCTCCCCCTTAAATTTTAGCCACACCACCACTTCCCCTCAACCGAACATCACCGCCCTCACCATCCTCTCATTCACCTCCTCCTCCATTCAACCACCATCTCCATCTTTCTCTTCTCCTCCCCTAGCAGCCGACCACCACCACCACTACCTTCTGCTTCTTCATGACGACCTCCGCCACCACCATCATCCCCACGGTCACGGCCACCACCACACCACAACCACCTTCACCATCACCTCTATCACCAACCACCCGAACTCCTCTCCTCCTCCAACCCCTCGACCTCCTCCCCTAGCAGCCGACCACCACTACCACCACAGTCCCCTCATCACCCCTCCGACCTCCTCCTTCGACCATCAGCCACCACCACCTCTCCTCGACAGCCAACCTCCTCCCTCTCCTCGACAGCCAACTACCCGAGCACCATCATTCACCTCCTCACCACCACCACCACCTCCCTCACGAGATGCTTCCACTGTTGCTATAAGCTATTGCCGTTGCTGCTGCAAGCCGCTGCTGCTGCTGCGAGCTGCTTCTGCTGCGAGTTGCTGCTTGGACGGAGCACCCCCCCACCCGCCGGAGACAGGCCGGCCATGGGCCGCAGGCCGTGCACCCCCCTTCATTTTCAAGGTTAACCCTAGGTATATTCACCTCCTCCCCCTTCTTCATCTTTTTATGGTTGCATGAGAACCCATGATATATTAAACCCTATTATTTACATGTTATATATAATTTCAGAATTTATATATTAGTTGGAATGGTATTTAGTGATATTAAATATTGCGTGAGCTAGGTTGTTTAGTATGACACTTGTATTTGTGTTGTACCTAGGTTTTTAGACTAGTTTATCATATATACACCTTAACCTAATAGTTAGAACACGTGATTAGTATTGCACGATGTTTCGAATTATAAACATGTATTAGTAGCGTAGTAGCTAGCTGACTTGTTGTGCACAATATTTGAGGACATTTTTACTTGTGCATGGAGACCTAGAGGGTTAACACTATAAAACTTGTGTTAGAGAACAACTTAGCACCTACATGAACCTTAGTTAACCTTGGTTGTAATATTTGAGAAATGTACATTTAGAGGGACATGACACTTGTGCATTTTTAGACATTGCACACTCGACCCTTCTAGTTGACCGATTATAACCCCTATTTGCGTTAGCTTCTAAGTGCAGTGTAGTTATACTTTTGTGCGTATACTAGTATGATGACTGATTGTTATTATATTATATTATATATATAGGATCGTTGGATTGTTCGGGCGAGGCTTCGGGAGCGGGACTTTGGCATTCGCAGCTTGATGATCCAGGCAAGTATACCTTGCCTTATTTACTGTTTAATTCAAGTTATTAAATATTGCATGAGATGTTGCAAATATTATAAATAACTGTGTGCGTCCGAGAATGACTCGGGTGTAGTCGACGATTTGCGTCGATGAGTAGTGTATTGACTTAGTCTCTAGCAGACTCACCTACTATTATGGAGATATTCTTATATCTTTTAAGACCTTGACACTTCTTACACTCATCACGATGATAAACTCATATTGGGATACGAGTTGGCGTATCCGACTAGCTATCGGTGCGTGCGACATGCTTCACGGTTTAGTGCGTAGTCAGGTTAGTCTAGTTATTTGAGACCTGGCATGTAGTTACGAAGTGTGCACGTTGTGTATTCTACTTGTATATTTTCATTGGGCGGGAAGGACAGCTGGTAGGCATATGTGACACACACATTAGTACCCGTAGTATCCATCGGAGCTACAGGGACTAATGACCTCTTTATTCAGATTTTACGTTCTACGGAATGATATAGACGTTATACTATGCAGATTCCACATTATATGGAATGATATGGACATTATATCATGTAGATTCCACGTTCTACAAAATGATATGGACGTTATACTATGCAGATTCCACTTTCTACGGAACGATATGGACGTTACATATTTATGCCTTCACCTACCTATACGTACCAAGGTTGTCCTCATATTGCATTCACTTAGATGGTTAGTATACCCCCTTTACTTATTCAGTATTTATATTCGACATATATTTTTGTATCTTGTTACGTCCCTCTGAGGACCTGGTTTCATTCCAGATTTGGACGAGGCATACTATTCGACCGTATACGGGCCCGGACAGGAGATGAGGTACGCGACTGAGGAGGAGCTTGAGGTGTTACCTTCGGAGTTTCCCTGATCACTGGTAGGCCTTCCACCTAGGGCTGGAGCATTTTTATCTAGTTAGTCGATGTTCTAGTCTAGTATTCTTATCTGTCCTTCCGTACTCTTATTTCAGTATTATAGTGGGTTTATTCCCATCACACTTATTTGGGTTGTATTATGAAATTCAGATTTTGCACTTATTTACAGTATTTATTTCAGTACTTCTTATTTATATTCTGTAGATGATATTAGATATTTACCTGCTGTATGATAGCATTTCGGACTTGATAGTATTTTAGGACAGCGTAGTACGCTTCGTCAGATCCATTAAATTGGAAATCCTTCGGAGTCGTATTAGCTGGCCATTGCCACGTGGCCTGGTCCCGTGTATTTTAGGACTGAAGCGTGACATGGTTTTAGTGGTGGCCTATGTAGGTCTATGTTTATCGCTTGTGGTATGGTATCATGTCCAGCGAGCCTGCAATATGATAGAAATTATTAGATTTCATCCACCTTGACTACCGTCTTTGAACCTCCTTCGTATTTAATTATTTGAATATCTGCATCATGTTTCCTTATTTACATACTCTTTTAATGTAGTTCTATCTCTTGCAGAGAGATTAACTTGCGTAGCGAACGCGAGGCATACGGTGCCATTGTGCCATCCGCCATTGCGCAGAGGGAGGATACATCCCTGGGGCCACCCAGAGAGCAGCCACCACCACAGGTCCTGGTGATACCACATGCCCCGTTGATACACTGGCTCCAGACTTCTCATGATGATCCGACGCAGCAGTACGAGGGCCAGACTTCACAGACTGTCCCGATACAACACCTCGAGGGTCAGACTTCGAGGGCCACGCCGATGCCGCAGCCCGAGAGGCCGGCATCTCAGAAGATACCTACAACGCAGCCGGAGGTTCCATTGCCACCACCTCCACCCTTTCCACCTCAGATGCCACATTCAAAGGGACAGCCGTAGATGTTCCAGTTTTTCCAGGCCATGATACAGGCGCAGTGGCATTAGGCCGAGACTATGAGATAGAGCTTGATGGCAGTTCTGGAGAGGCCACCTACCCCAGCACCCGCACTAGCACCTGCACCTATTCAGCCAGCTGGTATTATTCGAGGGTTTCGTCCGATGGGCCCGGATACCTTTTCGGGCAGCGAGATCGCATAGGAGATCTCTTATTGGGTTGCCAACACGGAGATGCTGTTAGAGGCTTGTCTACTTCCTCCAGACCTTTGGATGACCGCAGTGAGGGCACAATTGAAAGGCAATGCCCATCACTGGTGGGACTCTATGGAGCGCAGCATCGGCAAGAAGCAGACGTGGGAGCAGTTTCTAGAATACTTCAATGCGAAGTACTTCCTGGCTATGGTCAGGAATGCACTATACTCTCAGTTCCTGTACCTGGAGCAAATAAACCTGACTGTAGACGCGTATGACGTGAAGTTCCGTCGACTTAGTATATTTGGTGCCTCCCTGATACCCAATGATCTAGAGAAGGCCAGAAAATTCTATCATGGTCTGACTTATGAGCTGCAGAGATACACTACCACCCAGGTGAGGATCTCTTACGAGGAGGTTCTGACAGAGGCTAGGATCCAGGAGGCTATTGGCAGAGGATCGAGGCATCCCAGTATGGCCATACCAGCCAGAGCACAGCCTGGAGCGGGAGGACCGATCCGTCGTCCCGGAGCGCAGCCACAAACAAGGAGCACAACATGTCAACAGAGGGAACTTCTGTCTTGCCGCTACTGTGGCAAGAGAGGGCATGTTCAGAAGGACTGTCGAAAGAGGCCGGGGACATGTATGATTTATGGAGCGAACCAGCACCAGGCTCGAGACTGTCCACAGCGCAGGGATGCAGCATCGCAGACAAGACAGAGGCCAGCGGCACCAACCTAGAGGATACCACCCCAGACAGGAGGTCAACGTCCACCTGCAACCGGTAGATTTTAGAGGGGACCACCCCTGGCCCCACATGAGGCACAGTTTGATCGAGCCAGACAGCAGGCCGGAGGGCAGAGGCACATGCAGGCCTTTGCGCTAGCAGTGACAGAGGAGGAATCGGAAGGAGAAGCTATCACAGGTACCATTTTAGTTGCACCATTACCTGCGACTGTATTATTTAATTTTGGTGCTACACTGTCTTTCATATCTAGTAGTTTCGTAGCTATGCAAAGAGTAGCTACTTTTCCCTTACCTAAGAGTTGGAAGATTCTTACCGGAGGAGGTATCATACCGGTTACCAGTACTATTAGAACGTGCTCAGTATTCGTGTGTGGTCGGAAGATGAGAGCTTAATTTTTGGTATTCCCGATGCCAAACTTTGACGTTGTGCTAGATATGGACTGGTTGAGCCAGTACAATGCCATACTGTATTGCCGGAGGGGTAGCGTCATTTTTAGACTGCCAGATCACCCGGAGTTTAAGTACATGCGGGGGACCATCGAGCAAGGAGTGGGCCATACAGCTGGAGTTTACATGGCTATAGAGACGACACCCCCACTGATAGTTGAAGAGTTCGAGGATGTCTTTCCGGAGGAGTTGCCAGGCCTACCGCCGGATAGAGAGGTGGAGTTCACTATTGAGTTGGTACCTAGAGCAGCGCCGGTATCTTCAAATGTGTATCGATAGGCGAAGAGGGAACTGGATGAGCTAAAGCTACAGTTAGAGGAGTTGCAGAGCAAGGAATTTGTCCGTCCTAGTGCATCACCCTGGGGAGCACCAGTATTGTTTGTACCGAAGAAGGATGGGACATTCCGTATGTGCATTGATTACAGAGCCCTTAATGCTTTGACTATCAAGAACAAGTACCCTCTGTCGCAGATTGATAATTTGTTCGACCAGCTGACATGAGTAGTGGTGTTCACGAAGATTGACTTGAGATCGGGGTATCATCAGGTAAAGGTACGGAGAGAAGATATTCCAAAGACGACATTCAGGACTCACTATAGCCACTACGAGTTCTTGGTGATGCCTTTTGGACTGACGAATGCGCTTACAGTATTTATGAACCTGATGAACAGAGTCTTCCATCGGTATTTGGACCAGTTCGTGGTAGTCTTCATCGACGACATCTTGGTGTATTCAAAAAGCCACGAGGAGCACAGGGAGCACTTGAGGATAGTATTGGAAATGATGAGGCACGAGAGGCTCTATGCCAAGTTGAGCAAGTATGAGTTCCTCCTAGACCGTATCTCTTTCCTCGGACACGTTATCTCAGGAGAGGGTATTTCAGTAGATCTAGCGAAGATTTCGTCAGTAGAGACGTGGTCGACCCCTACCAACGTCTTGGAGGTGAGGAGTTTCCTAGGACTTGCTGGATATTACCGGAGGTTCATAGAGAACTTCGCGAGAATCGCAGAGCCGATGACCCGCTTGACCCGCAAGGAGCAGGAGTTCATTTGGACAGAGGAGTGTCATACGACGTTCGATGAACTAAAGAAGCGTTTGACTACGGCACATATTTTTACTATACCTTCTGGACCAGGAGGATTTATGATCTACATCGATGCGTCTGGAAAAGGATTATGATGTGTCTTGATGCAGCATGGAAAAGTTTTGGCCTATGCCTCTAGGAAGCTGAGGACCCATGAGAAGAAATATCCCACTCATGACTTGGAGCTTGTCGTAGTGATTTGCCCTAAATCTTTGGAGGCACTACCTATACGGAGAGCGGGTGGAGATATTCACAGATCACAAAAGCCTGAAGTACGTCTATACTTAGAAGGACCTGAACCAGAGACAAAGACGTTAGCTCAAGGTGATGACAGACTTTAAGATTGAGCTACAGTACCATCTAGCGTCCGAATAAGATTCGGGTGTCAACGTCGTACGCGGAGTTGTGTAACGTCACCTAGAGATTGATATCACGACCCTATACATTTCATGCTTGCATTATCAAGTACGTTATACCATAAGATACTTGATACTGTTCATGAGACAGAATATTCTGAGTTATTCATGGTGATTCTGTATAGGCTACAGGATTCGTGACATAGACTTTATACATATGCTTAGCTATCATTATGACTTACTGCATCAGTTAGAGGTCATGATCTTGCGTGTCATGAACATGAGACGTGTGATTACATTGGGTGGAAAGAGACACACAGGCTACAGGCTAATTTTATATATATATATATATATATATATATATATATATATATATATATATATATATATATATTATTATTATGAGGCTCTAGACTCTACATCAGAGCTAGGCACTCTACTAGTGATATCACTGCTACCGGCTCCTCGACACAGAGCTTGTAGTGGTCTCAGCCTAAGTTTTAGTGATGCTCTCAACTTGCATATCATATAGCTGGTTACATAGTATGCCCTATTGATTCATTTATATACTGAATTTATTTGGCTTGAGTTATTCTTCCAAGTTTAGCAGAGGAGATCTACCTCGAGGTATACGGGACAGGAGCAGGCGCTGGAGCAGTACCAGAACCAAAGGACGAGGTGATTGTCGAGGATTTCTCCTGAGTATCTGGTTTATTATACTCAGTTATTTCTATTGTTAGTCTCTTATTTCCTATTTATTGAACTGTTGTATCAAACTCATTATCGGGTTGTTCCCCGAGATATTTATTGAGACTTATTGATTATTATTTTATCTTGATGAATCTGATATTGATTATATTTATCTTCTGTGGATGAGATTAGTATCATATACCTTTATAGTTATTTTACAGCTTAAGTACGTCCTGATGGGTCCATTCAATTGGGTTTGTCCATCGGTGTGTGCTGCTGGCCATTGCCACGTGTCTAGTCCCTCGGTATTTTGGGACTGGGGCGTGACAATCAGGAATCAGCAGTGAGGAGTATCCCCAGGTCTGAATACTATGAAGGATGTCCAAATTGACTGAGGAGGATTGGAAGAGTACTGTGTGCACTAGTTTGAACCAAAAATTGGTCCAGGCTTGGTGACAAGCAGCGTTAAGGGGTGGGGTTTAGCTAATGCTATGTAATAGGAGTATGTGATGTATCAGGGGTGTAGCTCTGTGATAAAGGGTGTTGTAGTGTGCACTGGGGTTAGAGGAAATGCTAATGAGGGTGTTGGTATCTTGAGTACAGAGATATCAGGAATGGGAATTAGATACTAAAGGTATCAACTATAGAGTTAAGCCAAGTAAGGGTACTGTCTAGTATTGAGTATGTTGGTATCCTAGGGTAGATAGTAGAATTGGGCTAAGGTAAAGGGTTATCACCTTAGTATGGATTGGTACTCGAGTCAAGGTATTAAGTTATGGGATATGGGTTAAGATGTTAGAGTTAGTTGATGGCTAAGGTAAGTGTTATAGATAACATAGGTATAGATGCCAAGTTACTGCTAATATGGTTATAACCCATAGATATTAACTAGTATATGTAAATACCTTAGTATTAATAACTAGTATAGCTAATACCTCAAGGTATTGACCTAATATCACTTAGTTTGACCTAGTTTGACTAGTATGACTTAGAAATGGCCTAGAACATCATATTTCAGTGCATTTGAGCGTATTATCACTCTATTTCACTCAAGTGACATGATATTCCTATGTAGGGTTGTGTGACACTAGCTCGGATACCGAGTTACCTCTTTTGCTCCGGACCAGAGATGAGTACATTCTCTGATAGTTTTCTTATTTGACAGCCTCTATGTTTCTTATATTTAGTTTTGAGATATTTAATTCCTGACACGATGGTCACACGGATTGGCATACGTGGATCATTGTCATGAGATGTTATTATCGTGATAACTCGTTGATCACTGTGTCATGTTTCGTGATTACTTAGTGATTACGTGATATCTCCGTAATTATATAGACCATGACTATAGTGCATGATATTATAGACTGTGCATCGTAGTATACGTGTTATAACGTGTCGTGATTTGGATCTGTGTACTAGTCGGGGATGGGGAAATATTAGTAAATATGTGATTATACCTTATAGCCCGTGATAAAGTGTAGCCCGTGATAGCTAGCAGATCATGCAACTCACGTGTGGTTACCCTAGCTCCCATTTATTTATATAGCCTGTGTTAGGCCCAAGCCGATCATATATTTTGCTAATATTTTAAGGCACCAGCTATTATGTTATTTTTTATTTTTAGTTCATTACAGTGATGTTTTATATCATATTATTCTCAGTTATTTTCCATTGCTTACCATGATTCTCTTTCTGTGATTTTGTCTAGTTTAGTTACTTCCATCATGTATTTTCATTACTATTATTGTTTCATAGTTTTTGTTAATTATTAAAACTACTATTGGGTTGTACTTCACTCCATTCATGACTGGATATATTTTTTAGATGATTCATTAGAGGACTGGTGTCCTACGTATTACGGGCCGCAGGATGGTGAGGCAGTTGAGTTAGTACCCGTAGAGCCTCTTGAGATAGTATCACCAGCTGGAGAGACTTAGACTTTTCATTATGAGTTATATTTGATTTTATTAGACTTTATGGCATCTATTATTATTTTGAGACTTATGTTGAGATTGGACTTGTATTGAGACTCTTGTATTTATTTTCCTTCTATTCCATATTGTGCCTTATCATCATCTAGTTTGTTATTATGATTGAGTATTGTTTACCATTACCATATTATCATATTGTCCTCCATTTGGAGTTGAGATAGCATGACAGGTACCTTATATATTTTGTGTAAGATGTTTAGATAATATTATTGACCTAGACAGCGTTCTACCACCGATGTTGTAGCGTAGGTTGGACGTACCCACGTACTCGTTCTCTTACACCGGGTGTGGGTCGTGACAACTACGAACTTCTACAACTGTTCGAGGAACTGGCCATGTCTCAACGACTTCTATCTACTAAGGATCTACTTCAATACCTCATTTAGCAATAATATGCCCCAAGTATGAAATATGATCAAGCCAGAACTCGCACTTGATGTACTTGGCATATAACTTATGTTCTCTAAGGACTTGAAGAACTGCACGAAGATGCTGCTCATGCTCTGCTTTACTTCGACTGTAAACCAAGAGAACATCGATGACCACAATCATGAACTTGTCCAAGTATGGCATGAAAATATGATTCATGAGATCCATAAATACTACTGGCGCATTGGTTGCTCCAAAGGGCATTATTAGAAACTCCCAATGTCCATATCTTGATTTGAACGCCGTCTTGGGTATATCTTATTCTCAGACTCTGATTTAATGATATCCCAACCGTAGATCAATTTTGAAAAGCACTGCTGCTCCACTAAGCTGATTGAATAAGTCATCGATCCTTAGTAAGGGATACTTGTTCTTAATGGTTACTGCGTTGAGGGTACGATAATTAATACATAATCGTGATGTTCCATCCTTCTTCTTCACAAGTAGCATTGGGGCTCCCCAAGGCGATCCACTAGCATGAATGAATTCCTTGGTTCTCAATTCTTCAATCATTCGATACAAGACTTACAACTCTGAAGACGTCATCATGTAGACTCTCTCTGACACTGTTGTTGTTCCGGAAAGTAGATCAATGGTAAACTCTCTCTCTTTCTGCTGGCATGACTAAAAGTTCTTCTGGGAACACATCTGGAAACTCACTAACCACTCTGGAGAATTTGACTCCTTTTGCTACTGCAATTCTCATGATTGCTGACGGAGACTCCATCTCTCCTCTAGAAAATAAGAATTCTTCCACTTCGGCGATACGAAAGACAACCTTGACAGCATGGCAATCTATCATCACGTATCGGACACTCAACCAATCCATGCCTAGGACAATGTCATAATCTGTCATGCCCCAATCCCAAAATACGTAGGACTAGGAACACGTAAGCATGCCAACCGTATGTATATGGCAACTCCAATATATGGATACCATAATACACACGTATGCTGTAATATGAATATAAACTCACATGTGGTATATATATGGTCATAAGTCACAGATATACTAAATCTCATCTACACAAGTCATAAAAGGAAATAACTAAACTAGAATAATGAGTCTGAATAATCCAAAACTAATAGTCGGGTGGAGACAAATCCACTACCAATGACTATATCAATACTAAAATAAGAGAGGAGGGTAAATCTCCAATATAAATAAGATGATGATATAAAGGTATCAGCGAAGCGATCCGTCGCTAGAGATAATTAAAGATGCTATGAAGGTAAGACCTCCTCGGAAGAGATAAGTGGTAAGTCCTGATCCGTGCTCCTGCTAAAAGTCATGAACATCTACACCTGGAAAGGGACCAGGTCCTCAGAGGGACGTAACAAGATACATAGAAGCATGCCAATTTGAATACAGTAAACATGCACAATGTTTGAAAATAAATAAGTACGCTGTACAAGACAATCTATATGAATGCAAATGAGGATAACTTTTTGACGTATGGGCAAGGGTAGGCTACTCGATCTAAGCCTCACAACTCACATACACGTCTAGAACATCATCAGCCGACATACCTCGGGGGTAGCGACCCTCGCGACTCCATCAATCGACATACCTCGGGAGTAGCGACCATCGGACACGACCACCATAGTGCGTGCTAGTTACTACGGTTTGCCAGAGTGGTTAAATCCCATACGCCTACTGATTGTCCTCTCATGATACTAAGTGTCAAGTGTGTGTCAACATACATATAATAGATAGTAATGACTGAAAGAAAACACACATGCAATGCATATACAGAAATGCAATGAATATACAAAAATATAAATAGCATGCAAAAGTATTGTAAGCAATTTGTCAAGGTATCTTGTCTGGTCTGAAAAGGATGAAGTCCCAACTCAAGGCGTCGTCCGATCTACCCGTCACATAAATTAAACAAGTTAGGTTACAAAAGTGGGTGAATAGTTTTCGCTATTTTAATCTATTTTAAATCTGAATAAAATAACATAAATTACTATTTTAATCTTATTATAATCTAATTTTATTGTTAAGCTCTAATTTTGGTCCAAAGAAAGTCAACTTTAAGGATTTGTGATCCGTGACACGCAAATCGAGACAATCCGTTGACCAAAAAGTCAACCGACTCAAATCTTAGATTTGTGTGTGGAATCCTATATATTTCAATGCTACATGAACATTGGAATCGACAATTTCATAAAATCACAAGTCGGTAAAGAGTTATGGCCATAAGGGCACACAGATGACAGTTTTAAGTGGTTTCCTATTTACGTCTATGTTGCACAAATTTTCCAGTAGATTAAACTTACATATTAAATTCTGTAAAAATAATTTATGAAATTTTATCATGTCAGATTTTTGAAACTTCAAACGGCTCGTAATTCCGAGATCGGGATCTCCCGTAATCTCAAAAACACCAAAATGCGTCTGATTTCGGACAACTGACACTTTTAGAATTTTCTGGAAAAATAGCTTCATAAATTATTAAAATAAATTATATAATCAGAAAACTAACCTTGATATAGTTCTAAAAAAAAATTGGAGTGCGTTTGGAGTCCGGAGCTAGGAGATATTATTTTTTTAGTTCGTCATAACTAGTAGAAAATGAGGCTGAATTTATGACGAATTTTGACTATTTTTGGACGAAAAAGAGGGGAATTTGGAGAAAAAAAATATGAAGGATGAGGTATTTATAATGGTGGACACTACTTAATTGAATACGACTAGGATTGGTTAATTTGGATAGGATTATGATGAATTTAAATAAAGATAGGATATGCATGAAGTTGCTTTCCTAGTAGGTTCATGATTTGAATTAATTTAAAATAGAGTTTGAATTTATCTCAATAATTTATAATATTAAATATAATTAAAGATAATTCAAATAATTTATATATAATCTTATTAATATCTATTAACACTAAATTATTATCTATATAATATTAAGACTATATATATCCAAATAAATTCTAAATAATTTCAAAAATCTAAATAAATTTCTTACAATTCTAAATAAATGACAAAAAATATAATTAAATATTTTAACCTAAAATAAATATTTGGTAGGAACAATATGCAAGTATGGTCTCATAGTAAATCATGAAAGTCCTAGAAATTTATGTTTCCTAAGTTTTAATTACCAAAAATTCTAGAAAAATCTCCAAAAATCTAAAATAACGTAAAATAATTCTAAATAAATATTTATATATGTAAATATATCAAGAAATTTATTTTTTAATTAACTAAGAGAATACTCTAAAGAAATTTAATATCTATAATAAATATAATAATATAAAATACACACAAAATATCTATTTTTGGTGAGGGAATTTACAATCTACCCAACTTACAAAGATTTTGTCATCGAAATTAACACTAACCCATATTCATAATAAATCACTATAACTATTATACTTCATTGTTGTCTAGCAGTGCTTCCTAAAAGTCCTGCTCTGTCATTCTAACACTTCCTCATTTATTGTCCATACACTATTCTATTTCTAACTCATCTACACTACCCAACTTACAAGAGTTCTACTAGTAGTCACAGTCTCTTGAGGCTATTGTCTAGGTTGTATATCTATTAGGTCGAGAATCTTGGGGTACTTGTCTTGAATCTCACAACCACGATTTTTTTTTTGTAACCGTCAAGTATCGTAGTCTAATACTGCCATGCCATCTGACCAATATGCTTGCAAATATTTTGACTACTCTACTACAACGGTCTAGCTGCAGGTGTCGCTACTTTGCCAGCGATTTGTCATAGTTGTCAGTTCGTAACAAGTGCCTTCAATTTTTTTCTAGACATAGTCTAAGTTTTTGGGCAACAGTTAAAGTCTTGACTAACTTATAAAACTATTAAAAGTATAAACTAGTTCAAACAGTCTAACAAATTCCTATTAGCCTAAGGGATGCTATACATGGTTTTTAAAATAATAAGAGGATATAGATATTGCTATAGGTCATATACATAAGGGTTATTATTAAGAACTCATCCTTTAGTTATTAATCATCTACTAAATCATTTATGTTTTAACTAACAAAACTAAGGATGGGGTCGAAGTAGACCAACAATTCATGTTGGCACGAAAAAGACGTAACTACGATAGGGAGAATTAAGCACGAGATAATGAATGGATAGAGAAGAGAAGATGAGTCACCCAAGGGGGCGAGATGGTGATAGAAAAAGAATACTACTACTGCTACTCGCGTCATCTATTAGCATCGCGTGTATGCCATTTGGGTAAAATATTAGTATATCCTCATAACTGCTAAACCAACACCTATATAATTCTACGTCTACTATGCACCTAAGATCTCGTGTCATAAAGGGGGTCATGAGTATGCAATGACACATATAACTAAGGTCGTACATGTATCTTCGGCTTCATGTTGTCACGCCCCAATCTCCCGCAAGCTCGACAGTCCCCGCTGAACGTGAAATCACCACGTTGCAGCTCTCCCGCGGGACAATCGTTCTAATCGGGACGTGATGCCGTACGAGCCTGGAGTTGCGCTCGTATAAGGCGATGTTATTAAACACGAAAGTTATCATCGAAACAACCAAGTTACAGCGGAAGCCAATTGTGTACCAAGCACACATCAGAGTATACGCAGCGAAGCTCACGATAGGGTCCAAATGAGATGCCCCGAGTCAATGCCACAAAGGCGATGCCACGGAGACGATGAAATAACTCTTGCTCTTTCTCTAGCCCACAAAGGTACTTACAGTTCATACATCTTGTCCCGTATATCCAAGCAGCGCCACTACGCCTGTGTACCTGAAATAATGCCCACAAACGTGGGTCAGTACACAACCGTACTGGTGAGCGGGGTAACCCACTCGTCTAAGCCGACACTAAGTAAAGTAGTGAATGCACACAGTTAAATGGTGATCTTTCTAGTTGAATCCTAGATTCTTTTCATGGCATATGGATGACATGTTAAGGAAAACAGTAAAGCAGTTTAAGCATGCAAGCATTCATTCTCAAACCAAACGACAAGCAGTTTATATATAGCCGACCCGTCTAACTCAATGTCATCGCTTGCACGATAACATATCGAACCATCAGTCTCGCCTCAATATCCATCCTCAACCAACAGTTTATATCCCAATCTCGAGTGCACACTCTTGCCGAGGCAAGGTGGCCGTGCCTACACGAAAGCCAAACCAACAAAAGAAAAGCAAGCCAACTCTTATCTATATGAAGTCACTGGCAGAGCCATACAGGACATATCTCAAGCATTACGGCACGCCCTATCAGCCCGGGTAGCAAGCCCCGCTGGAGGTCCCGCAATGCATCGCGACTGAACGCGAATCAAATGTTTCCCTCCGGATCGAAACGGCTCCAGTGCCCCGGATAAAAACCGTTTCGGGGAAAGTGCCAAACCTTGCACAAGTTGTCCGTGACATGCAGACACACGTAGGTATGACGAGAGGATCTAACATTCTCGCCCCACCAAGCGATCCTAGACTCGTTCCATCGATAAACCCAACCGAAGTATCCATAACCATTTTTCCAACATGTTCTTCCAAGAAGTCCAAATCTCGACCTCAATATATATAGCCCAAGGTACCAAAATATCCAGTGTTTCACACTGCCGCTTTACAGCAATGTATTCTGAAATGGTGCAACACCCATGCTCAAAGCAATCCCATGGCACAATGCCGTCTCAGTGGCACGATGCCCCATTCGTGGCACAATGCCCCATCAAGCGGCACCATACCTCGCTGATGCAGTTGTTCGGTTTTGAACCACAACTGCTCGCTTTGCAAGACAAAGCGACCCAGTGATATTCGTGCACGGATGCACGCTCGCTCGCCCAAATTCCCGATATTCTCGATATTCCCATTTCCTCAATTGTATCATTCCAACTTGTATATTTCCAACCGTCCAAGCAAAATCCCAAGTATCCAACCGATCTCCTCAAACGTATAATCCAACTATCGCACCAACTATCCAACGCGTAAAACCATTCAAGCCACAATCCTACCAAGCCAACGACGCATACTCTATGCACGCCTCAGTGTAGTGCTTCCCGATGTTTCAGCCCAAGTGTACAAGCCATTACGTATTTTCTATATTATTAGGCATAAAGGAGTAGAGGAGAAGGGAAAGAGCCCACTCACATTGTTTGAATCCGTTAGGCATCCTGTCCTGCCGATACGGCCAATCCCTTGAACCCGTGGTCCGATGCAAGCGCGATCTACTCAACTGGTATGACCGTGCGAGCAGGCCGTGCTCTCCAAATCATCCGACCGATCGGACTAAGGAAGATGGCATTATCATTCCAACTTAGCTATCTCAGTACTGCTCTGAACGAACACCTGATTTCCATCGATCCCGCTAGCCATCTGCACATTGAAACCAACTCGATTAATCCTTCTTCCCGAAATCCGATATTTCAAATGTAACCAGCATTTGATTTATTCAGTCGGACTCAGCGTAACGCTCCGAGCGGTGGCGGGCGTTACATAATATACCACTTAGAATCAGGTTCGTCCACGAACCGTGCTGGTACTCATTCCTATCAAATGCCGCTATCCAATTCCATGGATCTGCTCTATGCAACTCACATTATCCTGATCCAGACTCAGCATCTCGCTCTGTTGAATGCTCGTACAAATTCTATATTCCTACATCCTCCTTGCAGCTCAATACGAATTCCTCGTATCGCTTAGTTTTGGATCGATACACATATTTAAGGCGTCCCTAAAATACATGTATTTCAGCCGAGCTTTGCGATAGCGAATTTGGATAAGTTACAAGGGTATCTTTATGTCCGAGGCATCCATTTGCTTTACTCCCAATTGAACCAAACCTGATTTCCATTCCAACACATTCACTTGAGAACTATTCTCAATTATGCAGATTTTCTACCGACTCAATCAGTTCGTGTTCCAACTCAATCCATCCAACTATTTCTGAAATCAGTACTAGCAACATCTCCAAATATTATCTCGTGCACCGAACGATTCTCACAATTGATCTACCCCAGCTATGCGACTTACCCAAATATCAACTTGCTTAGATCAGCTCAGTCCAACACATTTCCTGCCATCTTAATATCTCACAGGGTGAACATCTATATTGAGGTTCGTGTTATCCACGAAGATCTCGCCGCCACGCCAAAGGGATTTGTGTCGCCACGATTTCAACGTGGACACACTCGTCACAATTCTTAGGTTGCGCATGAAATAGTTCTTCGCGCTGCTTCCACTGCCTCAAAGCATAGAATATCACCTTTGTCTTCCGAACGAGCATGTTTCCCAGACTAAGTTCCGAGACATCTTGTAAATCTGAGGCACATCTGTCCCTTCCAGTATTTGCAAAGATTTGATTTGAACGAGCCGCCACAGTCGTCCATTCATATAAATGCTATTCCCTTCCAGAGCACGATGAGTCAGAGGCGATGCCATCTACAAAAATCTGTGACTCTGAATCTCATCAGTTGACTAGGCTACTTCCACCATCGCTTCGATCTTCCGGCTGCATCTTCAGCTGAAGGCTATCCCAAGGATCTCTCAAATCCAACACTCAGTCAATAAGCCAAAAATTATTGCTTACATCTGCCCTCGACGCATTCCCAAATACGCCGCCTCAAGGGTCGTTCTATGGGTCTACCATATTCAATCTCTGATCTGCGGACAAGTCACTAGGGTCAGCTGTCCCGAAGCTACGCTCGATAATTGTAATCATCACGATGGACAGTTACTATGAACCATGCTATATCTCATCTGCAAATCTGAATCAAAATTCCAACCATCCCATTCGAGCGAACTCCCGAATCCGAGCAATGTGCTCGTTGAAACCGTCTACCATCAATCCGTCGTTCTGCCCTGAATCCATCAAATTTTTGAATTGCATGTTCGATTCTCGCACTACAAATTGCAATGATTTTCAAAACCCAAGACTTGCTCAAATTCATATCCGTTTGCCACGTCCCACCTTGCACTTCCAACTTACTCGAGCAGCACAGTGATTCATTCTGACGTTGCTCCCATATTTAGCTATCTTCAGAAATCAATCCGCCAAAATCTTTTTGCCTTCCCTTGTTACCACAATCCGTCCACGTCTTTCCAAAGAATCCGTTTATCATCGTTGCACCATTTTGCCCAAAATTTCATCTCCGCTAAACCTGATTCAACTTCTCGAGCAACAATATCCAAAATCCTTCAAGTTTGTGCGAATCAATCGCATTGCCCTCCAAGCCAAGTTCGTGTTTCAATGCTCAACCAACAGCTCAAATGCGTTGCCCAAAATCGTAGTTCGTGCTCGCTATCATTCAGATAATCCCACCACTTTGCTCAAGCGTAACCCAAATGTTCGTTCCGATTCCGTCCATCTCTTAAGCCCAACGATGCTTTCATTTGCACGACTCCGTCCTTGAGTTCTCAAGTCTAATGTATCGAAGGATACCCGAGTCAAATTCTATTGTACTATATACCACTTAGAAATATAGTTGCCCTCGTGCAAAATCTGCGTCAACAAGCGTCTATCCCAAACCGACTATTCCGAGGTGGTTCTGTCGAATCATAACTCAATATTCGCTTGCTCCATTTTTATTCTTTCTAACTCAGTCGATTTGCACCAACCGACTTGTATTCGTTATCCGAGTCCGTTCAGGCAATTCCCATAGATGTTCAACCAACATATTTCCAATGCCTTGCTTAACACGTTTGATCCCATATACCACTTCGAATCAAGTCGCTACTCACATTACGTTTTCTTTCACGAATCCAAGATCCGTTCGAACCATCCCTTAGGTGTGATCATGCCATTCCCATCTTAAGTTTGACACAAAAACTTAGCCAATTTTTTAACCATCAATCTCGTTAGGCAACTCGTGCTATGTTCCATTCTCACTGCTCCCAGCTATTCTCAAACCACCTGATACTTTCGCAACACAAGCAATCGTGCAACGATTGTATTCCAAGTAGTCCAACCCAATACCCAACGGTTCCACACCTTTATTGTACGAGCAACTCATGCCAACCTATCTGATATTTCTCAAGCCAACTCAAATCTGCCCAACCGATGCGCCACAGCCAAAATTCCAACTTCTATCCAACACAATCGCTTGACGAGCAACTCGTGCAATGATCTATTCTCTTCGAATGTTTCTACCCAAAACATGCTGCATAACCAAATCTCGTTAGCCAACCAACTGATCCATTGAGGCAATCAGAATCTCCCAAATGATAAGCCAAGCCAACCCAACGAAAGCCCACACTTGTTGCACAAATGCAACAACGCCAACCAACTTGCTGCACGAATGCAACAACGCCTAACGAGGCTAAGCGATCCTACGAAAACCAACCAAGGCAACCCAATACAGAATAACATGCAGCCAAAACCAGCAATAAATAGACTTATTGCATGAAACATCCGATGCGGCACTGAGTAGAGTCAAGAGCTAAACGACACGCGAAAGCTATTTAGAGTTTGTGATGAAGCGAAGGACCAAGTCCGAAGAAATGAACCAGGCGCTCTGATACCAATCTGTCACGCCCCAATCTCCCGCAAGCTCGACAGTCCCCGCTGAACGTGAAATTACCACGTTGCAGCTCTCCCGCGGGACAATCGTTCTAATCGGAACGTAATGCCGTACGAGCCTGGAGTTGCGCTCGTACAAGGCGATGTTATTAAACACGAAAGTTATCATCGAAACAACCAAGTTACAGCGGAAGCCAATTGTGTACCAATCACACATCAGAGTATACGCAGCGAAGCTCACGATAGGGTCCAAATGAGATGCCCCGAGTCAATGCCACAAAGGCGATGCCACGGAGACGATAAAATAACTCTTGCTCTTTCTCTAGCCCACAAAGGTACTTACAGTTCATACATCTTGTCCCGTATATCCAAGCAGCGCCACTACGCCTGTGTACCTGAAATAATGCCCACAAACGTGGGTCAGTACACAACCGTACTGGTGAGCGGGGTAACCCACTCGTCTAAGCCGACACTAAGTAAAGTAGTGAATGCACACAGTTAAATGGTGATCTTTCTAGTTGAATCCTAGATTCTTTTCATGGCATATGGATGACATGTTAAGGAAAACAGTAAAGCAGTTTAAGCATGCAAGCATTCATTCTCAAACCAAACGACAAGCAGTTTATATATAGCCGACCCGTCTAACTCAATGTCATCGCTTGCACGATAACATATCGAACCATCAGTCTCGCCTCAATATCCATCCTCAACCAACAGTTTATATCCCAATCTCGAGTGCACACTCTTGCCGAGGCAAGGTGGCCGCGCCTACACGAAAGCCAAACCAACAAAAGAAAAGCAAGCCAACTCTTATCTATATGAAGTCACTGGCAGAGCCATACAGGACATATCTCAAGCATTACGGCGCGCCCTATCAGCCCGGGTAGCAAGCCCCGCTGGAGGTCCCGCAATGCATCACGACTGAACGCGAATCAAATGTTTTCCTCCGGATCGAAACGGCTCCAGTGCCCCGGATAAAAACTGTTTCGGGGAAAGTGCCAAACCTTGCACAAGTTGTCCGTGACATGCAGACACACGTAGGTATGACGAGAGGATCGAACATTCTCGCCCCACCAAGCGATCCTAGACTCGTTCCATCGATAAACCCAACCGAAGTATCCATAACCATTTTTCCAACATGTTCTTCCAAGAAGTCCAAATCTCGACCTCAATATATATAGCCCAAGGCACCAAAATACCCAGTGTTTCACACTGCCGCTTTACAACAATATATTCTGAAATGGTGCAACACCCATGCTCAAAGCAATCCCATGGCACAATGCCGTCTCAGTGGCACGATGCCCCATTCGTGGCACAATGCCCCATCAAGCGGCACCATACCTCGCTGATGCAGTTGTTCGGTTTCGAACCACAACTGCTCGCTTTGCAAGACAAAGTGACCCAGTGATATTCGTGCATGGATGCACGCTCGCTCGCCCAAATTCTCGATATTCTCGATATTCCCATTTCCTCAATTGTATCATTCCAACTTGTATATTTCCAACCGTCCAAGCAAAATCCCAAGTATCCAACCGATCTCCTCAAACGTATAATCCAACTATCGTACCAACTATCCAACGCGTAAAACCATTCAAGCCACAATCCTACCAAGCCAACGACGCACACTCTATGCACGCCTCAGTGTAGTGCTTCCGATGTTTCAGTCCAAGTGTACAAGCCATTACGTGTTTTCCATATTATTAGGCATGAAGGAGTAGAGAAGAAGGGAAAGAGCCCACTTACATTGTTTGAATCCGTTAGGCATCCTGTCCTGCCGATACGGCCAATCCCTTGAACCCGTGGTCCGATGCAAGCGCGATCTACTCAACTGGTATGACCGTGCGAGCAGGCCGTGCTCTCCAAATCATCCGACCGATCGGACTAAGGAAGATGGCATTATCATTCCAACTTAGCTATCTCAGTACTGCTCTGAACGAATACCTGATTTCCATCGATCCCGCTAGCCATCTGCACATTGAAACCAACTCGATTAATCCTTCTTCCCAAAATCCGATATTTCAAATGTAACCAGCATTTGATTTATTCAGTCCGACTCAGCGTAACGCTCCGAGCGGTGGCGGGCGTTACACATGTGGTCGCGCGCTTTTGTTTGTCATCATGAGTGCTTGGCCTATGGGGTATATCTAGTACTATTCGTGTATCAAACTTATATTAAGCATGAACGTTCGTCTTTCCAAAATAGAGGAAGACGGAAAACAACAATAAAGAGTTCAAGGAGGAGGTGATATAATACAAGTACGAGATTCGAAGGGATTAAAGAATTTTGAAAGGGAGTTGCCAAGGCAGTTGTGGATTAAAATCTTATTTTGGTAAATTCCTATATGCATGTTCATATCAGAACAGTTATGTACCTGACATGATATACTCTGACCAGTCTAGAGGGCAAGTGTATTCGTCTAACAAGTTGAGTCAACTATATCTCAATCCACATAAAATAGTGATAAAAAGAGCGAACCAAGTGCACTACGGTTGATCAGACCATAATACACCGATTCTGATTTAGACAATGTATTAGTGTGGGCCCCCAATAATACATATGTCATGAATAAGCTTAATAAAAGAATAAGCTTGCAAAACTAGGCTATAATAGCACCATAAGTCGAGGTAGTAAAAATATAAGTACGCTTGATTATAATGGAGGAAGGTACTGAATAATCTAAGTTTACCAAGAAGATCGGTGTTGTGCCTCTACAATTGCCACACTAATTTCTTGTCTAAGTCTAAAGTCAACCAAATGGGTGTATGGGCCTCTAAGTTCTACAGTCCAGAATAACACTAAAGTTCTATAGTCTGGATAAACACTATCTTTTTATGCAAGTCTATAGCTGGTGTCATTCAATTATACTTCATTAATGGGACAATAGGACTATGTGTTACTAGGTTATGAGACATACTATCCAACTTACAATAATTTAACTAATAGTGTTATTAAATACTAGAGGATATATACCTAGTATAAGTTATCTTCCTAACCTCTATCAAGCACGAGAGAAGATCGACGTTGAGAAGGGATCAAGAAAGATGCAATGCAAGCAATCAAATGAGAATGCGAAACAAAATCAAGGGAGGTGATAAATAAGTGGATGAGATCCTATATTCTAATCCTATGCGCAGGCTTGCTCGGTACAGTAACGTAACCGAGACAATATGCTCTCGACCTGCATGGGCCACCACAAAAATATGTCACGCCCCAGTCCCAAAATACGTAGGACTAGGAACACGTAAGCATGCCAGCCGTATGTATATGGTAACTCCAATATATGGATACCATAATACACACGTACGCTGTAATATGAATATAAACTCACATGTGGTATATATATGGTTATAAGTCACAGATATACTAAATCTCATCCACACAAGTCACAAAAGTAAATAACTAAACTAGAATAATGAGTCTGAATAATCCAAAACTAATAGTCGGGTGGAGACAAATCCACTACCAATGACTATATCAATACTAAAATAAGAGAGGAGGGTAAATCTCCAATATAAATAAGATGATGATATAAAGGTATCAGCGAAGTGATCCGTCGCTAGAGATAATTAAAGATGCTCCGAAGGTAAGACCTCCTCGGAAGAGATAAGTGGTAAGTCCTGATCCGTGCTCCTGCTAAAAGTTATGAACATCTACACCTGGAAAGGGACTAGGTCTTCAGAGGGACGTAACAAGATACATAAAAGCATGCCAATTTGAATACAGTAAACATGCATAATGTTTGAAAATAAATAAGTACTCTGTACAAGACAATCTATATGAATGCAAATGAGGACAACTTTTCGACGTATGGGCAAGGGTAGGCTACTCGATCTAAGCCTTACAACTCACACACACGTCTAGAACATCATCAGCCGATATACCTCGGGGGTAGCAAACCTCGTGACTCCATCAATTGACATACCTCGGTGGTAGCGACCATCGGACACGATCACCATAGTGCGTGCTAATTACTACGGTTTACCAGAGTGGTTAAAGCCCATACGCCTACTGATTGTCCTCTCATGATACTAAGTATCAAGTGTGTGTCAACATACATATAATAGATAGTAATGACTGAAAGAAAACACACATGCAATGTAACACCCCGTTCCGTTTTAGCGGACTGCTGTCTCAATTTGCTAAAGTGCAACTGTCCCGACCCGCTTTGCCTCGATCAAGAAGCAAAAGATATCCAGACTTGTCCCTACAGGAATCCGGCTTGGACTTTCAGACGCTCGCTTGACGTATCGCTCTACCGAGGCGAATCATCGCTAAGGTGGGTGGCTACGGTGAACTTGTCTTTGCTTAGCCAGCACACATAAAATCTGGAATATTTATGCTAGTCGCTAGGTGATTCACCCCCTGCATGCTAATAAGAATCCAACGCACCTAGCTAAGGGAATAATCCCAACTTGTATTGCTATGCTAGAACATGGAAAATGAAATACTACTTATATATGTTCAGACCCTCGCATGCTAAGTCCCTTAACGGTTTCAACTCTCGGCTTACCTTCGGGTCCGAGCAACGTGCCTGCTTATGTTCCTTAGAAACGCATGCTTGTCTACTTGAATGTTGCCTTGTTTTCATCCAACTCCGGGAGACTACTAAGTAGTCGTTCCGTGCATGTTTGACCCTGCAAGTATCCTGGACCGTTAGGTCACCTGGCAGCCCCGAACCAGGGGAATGCATCAAAGCAAGTTATTCACTGTACAGAATCATGATTCAAGTATCCCATGTACTCGTGTACTCGTGTTCCCGTGCACTCGTGTTCTCGTGTTCTCTTGTTCTAGTGCACGCGTGTTCTCGTGTTCTCGTGTATCTCATGATAATTGGAAGACCCCAATTATGCATGTCGTGGACTAGTTCCACGGACGGTCACCGGGGCACTGGGGCCGATCCGGTCCGGATGGAGCTCGTGTGTAGTCGTCGTATTCGGGACTGGGTAGCTTGCAGCACATCGTGTACTCTCGTAGCAAGCTATCATTGTCCTCGGCTACGTCCATAAATGGCTTTGCCAGCGACCGTGTTCATATAGATAAGTCATCCTCGCTTAGCGGCTATCCACGTGCGAGTCACTGCATCGCATCAAGAACAACTAAACACCTGAACGATCCTGCTAAAATGACCCTCGTGTTTGCATATGCTTGCCTCCTGAATGCTTATACTTGTCGTGCGTGAATTAACATGTTTGCCTAAATATTTGCCTTGGACAGGGAAGGAGATGGTAAGTTGGTAAGTCTTGCCGTGTTTCCTCAAACGTCACATGGCGCACTGCCCGACACGTTAGGCTATTCAATATTTGCATGAACTGATCCTAAGGCAACTAGAAAGACAACTTAATAGTTGTGCACGGAACCTGTATTACGTGTTTGGATTTGTCGAGCGGGCGAGTAGCTTCCCCACCAGTGCATTCAATGTACTGATAATCCACCAGTTTGTATGCAGGGTGCGGGAGAACCTCGTTCGGTACGAACGTCTCCAACGTGCGTGCTAAGGCGTGGATATCACTCTGAAGCAACGGTGCGTCCGGGACTGAAGCACATATACAAGACATAATGTTGTGAACATAGCCCGAACTCGCCTGATTATCGCCTGTATAATCATTCCATAATTGTAGCCACTTGGCACGATTTTATGTTTCAGAGAGAGAGGCTTGAGCGACTTGTAATCTCGGCTATACGCCGCCTGTAACACATGTTCATATCAATAAAATAGCTTGCTTTACTTCAACTTGTGTTTCAATGCTTCCGCTATAATTGTCAACTCAGTGAACCTGTTACCGATCGCCTATGCGTTCATGACTCCGCTGCACTCGGACAATCTGTACGACTCTGTGGCTTAGAACTCTTACCGCCAGCCAATGAATCATGGCCTTGTACGGGCGCGGTTCACGCTCGTGCGGCATCACGCCCGGATGGGTCAAGCGATCGTTCCGCGGGAGCGCTGGCGAGGGTGATTCCCGCCTAGCGGGAACGGTCGATTAGCCTGCGGAAGATCGGGGCGTGACATGTTGGTATCAGAGCCTGGCTTCTACGCCTTTGGAATTCGATTCGATATCTCTGTTTCAAAAGCTCGTTCGTGGGTTATGTGCACGCTCTCTCTCAATGCCTCGATGGGATGTTCCAATAATAAGTCTAAATACTTTTAAAATGCATTTTGAATGATATGCTTGCTTGTCTGGTTGTATGCTGCGAGTGGCCTTTGAGCCAACCTGTGCAAACCCTTGAGAGTATCGCTAGTAGCTTGTCCGATTTTCACTAACTCTAAGTTTGGTTGAATGCATCTATTCGAGGGACGCCTTGAACTAGTGCACCATCCAAGACTTAGGAAAAGGTGAAACTCGAGTGCTGAGACTTCGCTATCACTAAGCTGGTTGACGTGTTCACGCTAGAAGTGCACTTCGAAAGTGCGCACGATCCAGTCTAAGCGATATGCTGATTTCAAAGCTTGTGCAAGTGAATATCCAAATGAACAAGTACAACGACTTGTCTAGGATTGCCTCAATCCTAGATTACTACTTGTCCTCAGTAAGTCTCGAGGACGAGACTTTTTCTGAGTTGGGTAGGATGTAACACCCCGTTCCGTTCTAGCGGACTGCCGTCTCAAACGGCAAAAGTGCAACTGTCCCGACCCGCTTTGCCTCGATCAAGAAGCAAAAGATATCCAGACTTGTCCCTACAGGAATCCGGCTTGGACTTTCAGAGGCTCGCTTGACGTATCGCTCTACCGAGGCGAATCATTGCTAAGGTGGGTGGCTACGGTGAACTTGTCTTTGCTTAGCCAGCACACATAAAATCTGGAATATTTATGCTAGTCGCTAGGTGATTCACCCCCTGCATGCTAATAAGAATCCAACGCACCTAACTAAGGGAATAATCCTAACTTGTATTGCTATGCTAGAACATGGAAAATAAAATACTGCTTATATATGTTCAGACCCTCGCATGCTAAGTCCCTTAACGGTTTCAACTCTCGGCTTACCTTCGGGTCCGAGCAACGTGCCTGCTTATGTTCCTTAGAAACGCATGCTTGTCTGCTTGAATGTTGTCTTGTTTTCATCCAACTCCGGGAGACTACTAAGTAGTCGTTCCATGCATGTTTGACCCTGCAAGTATCCTGGACCGTTAGGTCACCTGGCAGCCCCAAACCAGGGGAATGCATCAAAGCAAGTTATTCACTGTACAGAATCATGATTCAAGTATCCCGTGTACTCGTGTACTCGTGTTCCCGTGCACTCGTGTTCTCGTGTTCTCTTGTTCTAGTGCACGCGTGTTCTCGTGTTCTCGTGTATCTCGTGATAATTGGAAGACCCCAATTATGCATGTCGCGGACTAGTTCCACGGACGGTCACCGGGGCACTGGGGCCGATCCGGTCCGGATGGAGCTCGTGTGTAGTCGTCGTGTTCGGGACTGGGTAGCTTGCAGCGCATCGTGTACTCTCATAGCAAGCTATCATTGTCCTCGGCTACGTCCATAAATGGCTTTGCTAGCGACCGTGTTCATATAGATAAGTCATCCTCGCTTAGCGGCTATCCGCGTGCGAGTTACTGCATCGCATCAAGAACAACTAAACACCTGAACGATCCTGCTAAAACGACCCTCGTGTTTGCATATGCTTGCCTCCTGAATGCTTATACTTGTCGTGTGTGAATTAACATGTTTGCCTAAATGTTTGCCTTGGACAGGGAAGGAGATGGTAAGTTGGTAAGTCTCGCCGTGTTTCCTCAAATATCGCACGGCGCACTGTCCGACACGTTAGGCTATTCAATATTTGCATGAACTGATCCTAAGGCAACTAGAAAGACAACTTAATAGTTGTACACGGAACCTGTATTACGTGTTTGGATTTGTCGAGCGGGCGAGTAGCTTCCCCACCAGTGCATTCAATGTACTGATAATCCACCAATTTGTATGCAGGGTACGGGAGAACCTCGTTCGGTGCGAATGCCTCCAACGTGCGTGCTAAGGCATGGACATCACTCCGAAGCAACGGTGCGTCCAGGACTGAAGCACATATACAAGACATAATGTTGTGAACATAGCCCGAACTCGCCTGATTATCGCCTGTATAATCATTCCATAATTGTAGCCACTTGGCACGATTTTATGTTTCAGAGAGAGAGGCTTGAGCGACTTGTAATCTCGGTTATACGCCGCCTGTAACACATGTTCATATCAATAAAAGAGCTTGCTTTACTTTAACTTGTGTTTCAATGCTTCCGCTATAATTGTCGACTCAGTGAACCTGTTACCGATCGCCTATGCGTTCATGACTCCGCTGCACTCGGACAATCTGTGCGACTCTGTGGCTTAGAACTCTTACCGCCAGCCAATGAATCACGGCCTTGCACGGGCGAGGTTCACGCTCATGCGGCATCACGCCCGGATGGGTCAAGCGATCATTCCGCGGGAGCGCTGGCGAGGGTGATTCCCGCCTAGCGGGAACGGCCGATTAGCCTGCGGGAGATCGGGGCGTGACATGCAATGCATATACAGAAATGCAATGAATATACAAAAATATAAATAGCATGCAAAAGTACTGTAAGCAATTTGGCAAGGTATCTTGCCTGGTCTGAAAAGGATGAAGTCCCAACTCAAGGCGTCGTCCGATCTACCCGTCACATAAATTAAACAAGTTAGGTTACAAAAGTGGGTGAATAGTTTTCGCTATTTTAATCTATTTTAACTCTGAATAAAATAACCTAAATTACTATTTTAATCTTATTATAATCTAATTTTATTGTTAAGCTCTAATTTTTGGTCCAAAGAAAGTCAACTTTAAGGATTTATGATCTGTGACACGCAAATCGAGGCAATCCGTTGACCAAAAAGTCAACCGACTCAAATCCTAGATTTGTGTGTGGAATCTTATGTATTTCAATACTATATGAACACTGGAATCAACAATTTTATAAAATCACAAGTCGGTAAAGAGTTATGGCCACAAGGGCGCACAGATGACAGTTTTTAGTGGTTTCCTATTTACGTCTATGTTGCACAAATTTTACAGTAGATTAAACTTATATATTAAATTCTATAAAAATAATTTACGAAATTTTATCATGTTAGATTTTTGAAACATCAAACGGCTCGTAATTCCGAGTTCGGGATCTCCCGTAATCTCAAAAACACCAAAATGAGTCTAATTTCAGACAACTGACACTTTTAGAATTTTCTGGAAAAAAAGGTTCATAAATTATTAAAATAAATTATATAATCAGAAAACTAACCTTGATATAGTTTTAACAAAAAAACTGGAGTGCGTTTGGAGTCCGGAGCTAGGAGATATCGTTTTTTTAATTCGTCATAACTAGTAGAAAATGAGGCTGAATTTATGACGAATTTTGACTTTTTTTGGACGAAAAAGAGGGAAATTTGGGGAAGAAAAATATGAAGGATGAGTTATTTATAATGGTGGACACTACTTAATTGAATATGATTAGGATTGGTTAATTTGGATAGGATTATGATAAATTTAAATAAGGATAGGATATGCATGAAGTTTCTTTCCTAGTAGGTTCAGGATTTGAATTAATTTAAAATAGAGTTTGAATTTATCTCAATAATTTATAATCTTAAATATAAATAAATATAATTCAAATAATTTATATATAATCTTATTAATATCTATTAACACTAAATTATTATCTATATAATATTAAGACTATATATATCCAAATAAATCCTAAATAATTTCAAAAATCTAAATAAATTTCTTAAAATTCTAAATAAATTACAGAAAATATAATTAAATATTTTAACCTAAAATAAATATTTGGTAGGAACAATATGCAAGTATGGTCTCATAGTAAATCAAGGAAGTCCTAGAAATTTATGTTTCCTAAGTTTTAATTACCAAAAATTCTAGAAAAATCTCCAAAAATCTAAAATAACCTAAAATAAATCTAAATAAATATTTATATATGTAAATATATCAAGAAATTTATTTTCTAATTAACTAAGAGAATACTCTAAAGAAATTTAATATCTATAATAAATATAATAATATAAAATACACACAAAATATCTATTTTTGGTGAGGGGGTTTACATAATCTCCCATAGAAAACTCTATTAGTCTGGCTAGAAAATCCCTCCCGCACACTACTACCCGACACGAGGTATAAACTTTATCTACTTCCATTATACCGTTATCAGTAAGTATATTGAGGCTTACTGATAATGATTCAGGTTCTAATCCAACTCGTGTCATAAATCGTGCAGACCTAAAAGAATGAGAGGCACCAGAATCAAATAATACTGAAGGTGAATGAGAGTTGACGAGAATGGTACCTGCCACTACTTTACCTGAAGCTAGATGTTCCTCTATATTGAGTGCCATAACCTGGCCTCGTCCACTCGGTACTGGTCCTCTTTGCTCCAAACCTTCTTGCCTGGCTTGTACTTGAGCTTGGGTCTGCGTATACTGCTGTGGACTTTGCTGCTGGAATACTTAAGATTGGGTCGGCAAAGGTCTTGAACCCTGGTTCTACTGAACTGGCGCTGGAGCCCTATATTAGGGTCCTGCAGGGGAAGATGATGATGAACAAGATCTGTGTGGGCAAGTTCCAATTCTGTGGCCTGGTGCTCCACAGGCTATGTCATGCCCCAGTCCCAAAATACGTAGGACTAGGAATATGTAGCATGCCAGCTACGCATTCGACCAGTCTCTGGTCCGATTCGAATACGTATAAGCTGTACTAGAATGGTCACTATCTATATAATCAAGTAAATATAAATATCTATGCCTCAATCCACAATGAACGAAATATACAAGAATGAGCTACATGCGCTAAAGCCGTCCGCCAGTAACACATAAGCTCGAATAGACTCGAGAAAGGAATATGAGTCTATAAAAACTAGGCTATATCAGCAGATGAATAAATAATATGAATAATAACCATGACTCCGGAAGAAATGATATAAGTACCTGGCACCAATTCCTGCAAGACAAAGCAACACACATCAGCAACTCCAGGCAGGCTTTACAACGGTCTATGCTGCAAAACTGGCAAGAGACAGGTCCTCAGAGGGACGTAACAAGGTACAAGAAACAGCAAACCAAATAAATGCAGTATATAAAAATGTATCAATAGGGCAAACTATGTAACCAGCTAAGTGATATGCAAAATGAGAGCATCACTAGAACTCAGGCTGAGACCATTACAAGCTCTGTGTCGGGGAGCCGGTAGCAGTAATATCATGTAATGTGCCTAGCTCTGATGTAGAGACTACGGCCTCACAATAATAAGAATATATATAAAATTAGCATGTAGCCTGTGTGTCTCTCCCCATCCAATGTAATCACACGTCTCATGTCCACGACGTCTTATGTCCATAACACGCAAGATCATAGCTAATGCAGTGAGTCATAATAATGTCTATGTACATGCAAGATCTACGTCACGAATCCTGTAAGCCTATACAGAATCACCATGAATAACTCGGAAAGATTTTGTCTCATGAATAGTGTCAAGTGTCCTATGGTATGACGTACTTGATAAAACAAGCACGAAAATGTATAGGATCGCAATATCAACTCTCTAAGTGACGTTACATGTCTCCGCGTACGGCGTTGACACCCAAATATTATTCAGACGCTAAGCAATGTCACACGGTCCTAGGTTGAACAGATACATCACATAACTAAATCAAGAGAATAATATAAAGCAAGTACTGCAAGTATGGCAAGGTACACTTGCCTGGGGTTTGGTTTCCAACAGTTGCTTCGGTCACAGCAAGATCTTCAGGTACTCCTCCGGATGCTGAAATAATCATGACCATCATGATCAGAAGATATGAAATAGCTAGGATTGACTACCCATAAGTCCAATTTGGACACAGGAACAAAATTGACAGTTTCTGGTCAAAGCGGGATCCACGTGTGGCCTACTTCGCACTAAAAAATATGCCAGAGATAAAGTTCTCCAAATTCGTCAAATTTAGTGTCTACAAGTCCAGAATAATGATACAAACCCAACGGAATATCCAGAACTGGATTCCGATGAGTCGATCACAAAATTGCCCGTCAAGTAGAACCGTGGGACCCATGATACGGGTTTCATCAACGTTCTCAGAATCGAACCAAACTTGGGTCACAGGACCAGCGTAACGCTACGAATCCCATGGCGCAAGTTTCGTTGTGAAACGACAAGCACACACGAAGTTACGAGTTATAGAACATGCCCAATAAGGAAGATTTTCGACGGATACGCATTGATTCCGGTGTGCACGTACATCCAAATCAACTTCTGTGAAGTTCTACATGTCCGTTTTAACGATGCGCACCCTTCGGTGCAAGTCGCACACGATGAAGTTGCCTCGTTTAGCGGAACGCACCCAGTTTCGAGAAATTTTGGATTTTAAAAACTAAGTTTTTGGTCGATTTTACCCGCAAATAAAATACAGTATACAACAAAATAAAATAAACTAATTATAGGGTCTAAATCTCGGTTATGTTGTTCTGTTCAAACAGAATTCAAAATTATTAAACAGGTTGGGAGAAAAATGGCCGTGAACATGGGGCTCCGAGATAGTTTCTGAAGTATAGAATTTTGTAGTGTTTTTCCTGTTTTGTGTCGCGTTTTGCGACCGACACAGGACACGATACCCCGAACCATTTATACAGGGTTCGAGAGGGTCACGTGGTCTTCGCATAGGATTCGACAGAACTAAATTTGGATCAACACACAGGGAGATACGAGAGCTAGATGAGGGGTACCTTACTGTTGTTCGTGACAGGACAACTACGCGGTGATGTTGGCGGTCGATTTCCGGCGGCGTGCGGTGGCGTGCTGCGACCGAAGGTGGACGTCGGAGATAGGAGAGTGAGGGGGAGTGGTCGTCTGTTGTGAAAGAGTGAGGGAGGGGAGGTTATGTGAAAGAGAAGAGGGAGGGGGAGGCCACGGTTCTGCGGGTCGTGGGGGTCGTGGGGGAAATTCGTGGGTTAGCGAGTAGGCGGGTAGGCTGACCCGGCCCACTAGGGTAGGGTTTGGGTCAGTTTGGGTCGGTTTGGCTTAGGTTCGGTTCGGTTTAATCTGGTTTAATTAAAATAAGGGTTTTTAGCTATTTAAAAATATTTTTTTGAGCCCAATAATTTCCAAAAAAAATACACAACATCCAATAATTAATTATACACCAAAAAATATAATTTCATAATAATTTAATAATTAATATAATGCACAAAAATATTAATCCTTTGAAGAACAGTTATAATAAATAATTAAAAATTTCCAAAAAAATCCCAAAAAAATATTTTTAAATTTTTTAGAAAAACTGGGTGTTTGCAGGCTAAGAACAACCCTTGTGCTCTATGACACTCTGAGATCGCGTATCCTGGCTTTCCACAATGAAAATACCCTGCTGAGGAAAGTGCCCTTTGCTGCTGAGTTCGAGTTGGTACTGTTTGCTGAACTGAGGCTGTTGAAACTGGCCTCATCGGAGATTCGATAGTTAAAGCCCTAACTGCCGGGGCTGGTGCTGAAGATTGGTTATAAGAACCGCCTTAAGTATGGGTCCTCTTATGACCTCCAGTCCTATCCACTGTTTTCTGGGAGGTATACTCATGCCTTCTTGTTTCTCTTAACACGACATCAAAAGTCTGGAACTCGTGCTGTTCCACTGCCAATATGATCTTCGGGTAAAGTCCTTGCTGGAACCGCCTTACTCGGTCTAATTCGGTCGCTACCAAGGTGGGAGCAAACTGACTTAACCTACAGAACTCTGTCGCGTAGCCGTCGACAGTCCTGCCCATCAGCTTCAAGTTATTAAATCTCTGTTGTAGATCATAACGCGACATCGCATCAAATTATCTGACCTGAAACCTTTCCCTGAATGCTACCCATCGGACGGGTATTGTTATTGAAACCATCTGTGCTGCCCACCAGTCTCGGGCCAGATCTAGCAACTACAACCGAACCATCGAGACTTGCTCTCTAGCTGAAACTTCGACTGCCTCTAGAATAGCCTCAGTGTCCTGAAGCCAAGTGTCCGATGCAATCGCACCCTCGGTGCTATAGAAATACGAGGGTTAGAGGCGCTTGAAGTTGCTTGCAGAGTTATTGTCACAAGGTCCGCCTTTTTCTAAAGTCCCTTATACTGACTGAATGATTATGTCCTCTCGGTATCCTTGAGATGCCAATAATTAACGAAGGATACCAATTAGCACACCATTGTGCCCTCTTGTATCAGGTACTGGTTGCACAGGAGGTACTGGCTGGATCTAAGGTTCCTCATTTTGAGTTGTTCTGGACCCAGCCCCGGAATGTTGAGGCTGAACCTCAAGGGTTTTCTAGGCATCGGGATACTGTCATATTACGGGAGAAACTTGGACTGGATGATCAGAAGGACCATGAACAATGTTTCTGAAAGATAAATGACACAAGGATCATTAAGGGACGAACATAATTGATCGAGGATCAAAGCAGATGTTGGATCAAGATTTCAGGGATATAAATTCGATACTGGATGAGATTAATGAGTAGCATGATTGAGACATCTAAAATGCATTGGTAAACCCCCCACACTTCTGAATTTTCAGACCTGCATTGGCCACCACTTAAGCCGTGTCATGCCCCAGAACCAGAATACTGGAGAGTAGAGGCAAACAAAGCCAGCTACGTATACCAGATTACTCTATACCCCAAGATACGATCACGGATGTCTATATATGTGAGGGTTTATTCTATAATTCATCAGGCAATCCAGGATCAAGAATCCTAGGTGTCTCAATCTCAAGAAAACAATAAGTTTACAAGATGTATGATCACCAACATATAATAATAAATCATCCCAAACGATACATACCCAGATGATCATGAAGCTAGTTACCAAAATGAAGAACTAGCATAGTACAATGTTACATGATCAGCTCTAGCTATAGTCTAGAATATGCTTTACATGTAGGCCCGCAGGCTATAATATCAAGTCCTAAAATACGAGTTAAAAACGTGCTCAGTGGCTAAACGCATCAAAAGAATAATTATACAAAATCAAGTGGGTAATAAAAGAGGAACCCACTCATGGCCCCGGGTGCTCCTGGTGTTCACCATCTTGAGACGAGAAGTACGAGAGATCCTGCTGTCCTGCTCCGATATCTGGTCATACAAAACTAGTAGAGTCAGACCCCAAAACAGCAAGTACTACAAGGGAGCCAAACTTATGAACTAAAACCAACATGCAGACAAATCATTAAGGATAGCAGGCAAAGTAACAGTTAAACAGTTATGGAGTATTTAAACAAGGACATCTGGAATCAGTACTCCGGTTACCATTTCTGGATCAGCTGCTAATTTAAATTAGGACAGAACTAGACTATACTGGTAATCAAGCAATCACAGCCAATCATGCACTGTGGCTTGCTATCATTAGCTAACTAGGGTTATCATAGTCCTAGTTACTAACACATACAGTTTGAGATTCTTTACAACCAATACAGCAAAGTGTGCCATTCTCCAAAAGCGACAAAGTGCGCCGGTAAGGAAAGTTTTACCAAAGTATGCCAACTCTGCAATATATGCGAAGTGCGCCAACTTGGCTATTTAAGCAGTGGCGTACATTCTTGATGACTTGCAGACCCATTCAAAAGTGTGTCAAGTTGGATTGGCATACTTTTGAAGGAATTTTAATAGTATAAAACGTACGTAGGAGTAGAGAAGTGTGCCCAGAGTACTCAAGACGCACTTTTTAAGGAATTTATGAAACACACACAAGTGCGCTCACTGGAACTTCGTTTTATGCGACAAGGGTTCCCTGCGTACTTTTTGTATGCATTCTCAAGCCAACTTTGCATTCTCCGACTTACTGTTCTCGGGATCCATGAGCAATCCAATTCAAGGAAAACAAAATTATTAATGAGATAAGTTCTAAGTTTTACCCAAAAATAAAATCGAGCAAATGATTAAAATAAGTTATACTAAGAATCAAAGCAAGAGCAATGGTTGTTCCTTTGGTTGGCAAGATGTACTTATCTACAGTCAAGTTCTAGCCTAATACCAATACTACCAAGGTCACCCACGACCAAGGCCAAGATCGGCTGCTGCTCTCTACTAGGAAAGAAATGAAGAAGGAAAGAGAAATGGAAGGAAACGAAACGCGAAGGAAAGAGAATATGATTGCTTATATAAGAAGATCTAGGATTGTAGGCCATTGGATCATAATCCATGCCCCTCACCCGGGTTCATCACAGCCACACACCAAAAAAACTAAGGGATCAACGGTCCAAAGCTTGCAACTAAGAAAAACTTACAAAAAGAACCTAAACAATGCAGGAATGGCATAAAGCATAATGTAAGCAATTAAACAATAAACGAGCTATACATGTATAATATACGTATATCGGATACGTATACTAGATCAGTGAGATGAGTCTCACATGCCATGTATCATGACACACTCTCCGTATCCAATTGTGGATACGTAGAACCCATCACACATCATAATAGACTCGATTTGTCCTATTGAGGGTATGACACAACCAACACATGGACACAATTCGAATTTTTCCCAAATTGAGCCCAAAAACCAACAATACTCTCATGATCCGTACCCGGATGATCGGGCACGAATACGTGGTAACGCCCAGCCTACATTATATATTATTGTGAGATTGTCAATATTATCTCAACTCCATAAGGAGGACAAGATGAATATATAATGACAATCTCAATACTCAATGACAATTATCTATAAGGGAGATGAAAAGTACGATAATGATATAAAAGAATTAAAGAAGTCAGGAATATACATCACAATAATCAATGAGTCTAGAGTCTAACTATCTCAATAACAACATAAGTCTCAAATGAAGTACAATCTCAAATATCTCAAAGTCTAATAATCTAATACAAAAAAATAAATGCTAGGCTCTAAGTCTCCGCTAATGGATCCACTACTGGAACGGAATCCTCCTGAAGCTCCTGAGTGTAACCCTCGTCTACTCCGGGTCCATAGTATGTGAGATAAAATGCCTCGAGATCCTCTGAAAAATATTATCCAATCAGGAAAGGAGCGAAGTACATAAACTAACAGTAGTTCCAATTAAATTGACAAAGACTATAAAACAGTAAGTAATGAATATACATGATGGAAATAAAATATTAGAATATAAAGAACTAGAAAGCATATAATCATATCACAGGAAAATAGCTAGAATGAGAAGCAGATAATGAAAAACAGGTAACTATAAGTGCTAGAAAAAATGAACTGGAAATAGGAATAGAAATACTAGATAAGTGCCTTGAAATATTAGTTTGTTATGTGATTGGCTTGGGACTAGATCAGGCTTCAGCATATATGATTGGCTATGCACACGAATAAGATCAGGCTACACCCTGCGTATGGTGAGGGTGAGCTATGCACACGAAAGTGGGGTATGATCACATAATCAACTAACATTTTCCCATCCCCCGGCTAGTACGATAGATCTAATCATGACTCCTCGTAACAGGTATCAACAATACTAGCCCATGAATTCACTGTATTAGGAATCAAGTATAATACTACACAACTAGAATTATAGTAATCATCAACATGATGGAAACTGTCAGAGAATGTACTCGCCTCTGTCCGGAGCAAATAATGTCACTCGGTATCCGAGCTGGTGCCACGCAATCATATTTAGGAAATATTGTGTTAATTGGTATAAATGAGAAGAAAGAGTTAAAAGATGCATTAACATTCTTTCTAAGTCTTTTCTAGGTTATACACTAATTTCTAAGTTCAAGCTAAGGTTTTGGGTCTCTAACTAGCTAAGCTAACCAATAACACTAATACCTATATGTTAAAATACTTTAGGTGTCATATACTAACTAGTATGTAAATAACTAACTATCTAACTAGTTCTAACTGACTAATATTTACTACTGTACACTAACTAACATACTGATACTTAATATTATACTAATATCTTAACTAACTTATAGCTCTAATGATAACTTAAAGACAATAACTAATGACACTTTCTTATACTAGCGGAACACTATATCTAATACTTAATTTACTGCTCATCCTAGTTCAAGTACTTACCTACAACTATACAAAGTAACTCAAGTGTACCCATATTCAATACTCACAGACCCCATCAACTTGCTGCCACTGCTACTATGGAGCACCAGACAGTGCACCTAATACACTGTCACATAACTTACAACCTTACATTACCCCCATCTTCTTAACTCATGTTGACTGATAACCTTGTTTACTGATACACACACAACACAATCACATTCTAGTTTAGGAGCATACACACAGTCACTAGATATCAGGTGTCCCCTCTTTACTGATACCAACTTGTATCAGTTAAATATATTACACTGGTACCATATTTAATTCCTCACTGCAATACCCCTTTGTCACATGCCCAGGTTTCCCTTACTAAACCTTGTTGTGCATACATTGAGTCTACTGCTACTCCTACAGGTATGACTCTGAATGCCAAGGTATCAGTATCAGGTCTGCACAGACCTGATACTCGACTTCACACATTCACCTTTCTTCCAAACTCTACTCATCCCTATCTCTGATACTCACTAGTCGATTATTAAGCCAACCACAGTCCTGCTACAACCTCAAACACTGCCACACTAAAATATAATACACACAAACTCTTGTATATGCCACAGACACACACACACACTGAACATACACATAGCAATCACTGTCATAGGGAGCTCAAACACTGGTATCCCCCATTGACAGTCCAGTGCACACTACACTCTCCTGCTAACCCACACACGCACACACCCAAACTAAAACACATACAACACATATGCACTGACACAGTGCACGATGCTGTGTACATCACAGTCCATACAGCATAATTACAGCCACACTAACCATAGTTGATATCACCAAGATATATATAACACTTAATATTATATATATATATATATATATATATATATATGATGTACTATAGACATTTTAACAAACACATAAAGTGTATAGCTTAGAAAAATCATGATATACATTCAATGAAGTATCCAAATTCACTATTCATCACTAGTACTCATCCCTACACATAAATTATATATAACAACATATATAAGGACTAGCTACAAAAGAAATTAAGGAGAAATTATACAAAACACCCAAAATTAGGCTCTGTATCACACGGTATCATACCGTATTGGAATACGGCCTACTCGTGTCCAATTATGGATACGTAGCTAGTATTCCAACCCCGATCTAAGTCCAAATTGACTAAATTAGTCTCATGACACACACTTGATGTGTCAATCTCATAATTCTCCCAAATTACACACAAATCACCATATAGAAGTCATAATATACTACCATTTAGCCTAGAACTTGTTCCTATAGGTAGTCATATGCCATTGGGGTGTTCCTAAGAGTCAAATACATTATTTAGAACCTAATTAGAAGGGAAATTTTAGAATTTACCAATTGGGAGATGGATTCCCAATGCAAATCCAATTGGACACGATCTCCTCTCCAAACTCTTTTTTCTCCAAAGCTCTTAGCAATCCAAGCTTCTTGTGCTCCTTCAATGGTGAGAATGAGAGAAATTGAGTATGGATATGGTAGGAATTGATGGAGAATGGGTTGCTTGAGGAAGAAGAAGGGAAATTGGAGGAAAATGACAAATAAAATAAGATCCACTTTCTCTCTCCTCCCCTCTTAAGTGGCCGGCCCCTTAGTGGGAATGGGTTTGGTTTGGGGAAGATCCAATAGGCTCCTCTACAAGTTTCTAAATAATTCTAGGGGGTTCTTGTGTGTTCTTCAAGTCTCTCCTAATTAATTAGGAAGGGATCAAACTAATGGGAATGAATATTCTATCCTCTAACTAACTAATCTTAATTAATTAATTACTAACATTGTCATGACTAATATGGTTAGGCCATAGGCCTACTAGTTGGTTACTAAGTCCATGCACAAGTCCAACTGACTAGTTAATGCAAAGGCCCAATAATACTATAATTAAAAAATAATACAATAGCAATTAATAATAAATATTTATTATAACAATAATTCATAATAATTATCAAATGACTAAATTACCCCTCTAATGGAAATAGGTGGTTACAAGTTCTACCCTCCTTAAAATAATTTTGTCCTCGAAATTAAAAGATGAACTAACACTAGAACAAGCAATCACAATGACAGGAAAGAAAATACCTCACGGCTCAAGAAGATAGGGGTATTGCTCGCGCATCTCATCCTCCCTCTCCCAGGTAGACTCACCTGGAGAGTGATGCCTCCATGCGACGCGAACTAAAGGGATCGTCTGGTTCCTCATCACCTTCTTCCGGCGATCCAGAATCTCTATTGGCTACTCTGGATAGCTAAGAGTCGGGCACACCTCAATCTCCGAGTGGTCCAATACGTGACTATGATCTTCCACATACCGTCTCAGCTTTGACACGTGAAACACATCATGTACTCCCTCTAGTGCAGACGACAAGTCTAGTCTGTAGGCCACTGCACCGACCCTCGCAAGAACACCAGACAGTGTACCTAATGCACTGTTATACAACTTACAACCTTACATTACCCCCATCCTCTTAACTCCTGTTGACTGATACCCTTGTTCATTGATACACACAAAACACAGTCACATTCTAGTTTAGGAGCACACATACAGTCACTAGATATCAGGTGTCCCCTCTTTACTGATACCAACTTGTATCAGTTCAAATATTACACTGGTACCATGTTCACTTCCTCACTGCAATACCCCTTTGTCACATGCCTAGGTTTCCCTTACTAAACTACTGCTACTCCTACATGTATGGCTCTGAATGCCAAGGTATCAGTATCAGGTCTGCACAGACCTGATACTCGACTTCACACACTCACCTTCCTTCCAAATTTACTCATCCCTATCTCTGATACTCACTAGTCGAGTATCAAGCCAACCAAAGTCCTGCTACAACCTCAAACACTGCCACACTAAAATATAATACACACAAACTCTTGTATATGCCACAGACACACACACACTGAACATACATATAGTAATCACTGTCGCAGGGAGCTCGAACACTGGTATCCCCCATTGACAGTCCAGTGCACACTACACTCTCCTGCTAGCCCCCATACCCCCCAAACTAAAACATATACAACACATACACACCGACACAATGCACGATGCTGTGCACATCACAATACACACATCACAAGTGCATCCACACTAACCATAGTTGATACCACCAAGATATATATAACACTCAATATTATGCACTTATATATATATATATATATATATATATATATATATATATATATATATATATATATATATATATATATATATATGATACACTATAGATATTTTAACAAACACATAAAGTGTATAGCTTAGGAAAATCATGATACACATTCAATAAAGTATCCAAATTCACTATTCATCACTAGTACTTATCCCTATACATAAATTATATATAACAACATCTATTAGGACTAGCTAAAAAAGTAATTAAGGAGAAATTATATAAAACACCCAAAATTGGGCTCTGTATCATACGATATCATACCGTATTGGAATACGGCATACTCGTGTCCAATTGTGGACACGTAGCTAGTATCCCAACCCCGATCTAAGTCCAAATTGACTAAATTAGTCTCATGACACACACACTTGATGTGTCAATCTCATAATTTCCCTAAATTACACATAAATTACCATATAAAAATTATAATACACTACCAATTAGCCTAGTACTTGTTCCTATAGGTAGTCATATGCCATTGGGGTGTTCCTAAGAGTCAAATACATGATTTAGAACCTAATTAGAAGAGAAATTTTAGAATTTACCAATTGGGAGATGAAATTTTAATGCAAAGCCAATGGACATGATGTTGACACGATCTCCTCGCCAAACTCCTTTTTCTCCAAAGCTCTCCTAGCAATTCAAGCTCCTTGTGCTCCTTTAATGGTGAGAATGAAAGGAATTGAGTATGGATATGGTGGGAATTGATGGAGAATGGGTTGCTTGAGGAAGAAGAAGGAAAATTGGAGGAAAATGACAAATGAAATAAGATCTACTTTCTCTCTCCTCCCCTCTTAAGTGGTCGGCCCCTTAGTGGGAATGGGTTTGGTTTGGGGAAGATCCAATAGGCTCCTCTACAAGTTTCTAAAGAATTCTAGGGGGTTCTTGTGTGTTCTCCAAGTCTCTCCTAATTAATTAGGAAGGGATCAAACTAATGGAAAGGAATATTCTATCCTTTAACTAACTAATCTTAATTAATTAATTACTAACCTTGTCATGACTAATATGGTTGGGTCATGTGCCTACTAGTTGGTTATTGACTAAGTCCATGCACAAGTCCAACTAACTAGTTAATGCAAAGGCCCAATAATACTATAATTAATAAATAATACAGTATAAATTAATATTAAATATTTATTATAACAATAATTTACAATAATTATCAAATGACTAAATTATCCCTCTAATGGAAATAAGTGGTTATAAATACAACCATCAAATGCATAGATCTACCCAAATTGAGGCCCCTAGTGCCTAGATCTATCATAGAAGGATCATTCTCTCCAACTAGAATGTTCCTATAAGTCTCAATAGGCTTCCTACACATAGAATAGGCAAAATTGAGAAGTTTGCCTCTACTAGAACTGTCCTCCTTAGTGGACTCTAAATTTGGACACGGTAGGGATGACTTGGACACGCATTTCTCCTTGGTGACTCCTCTCCAAGCTCCTTGCTCCTTGATGAAGAATGAATGAAGAGAATTGGGAAGAGAAAGTAAAATTTGAATTCTAGATCTAGAATTTGAGAGAAAATGAATTGGTATTTAAAATAAATTGTTGGTTGGGAAGGATGTAGCAATTGGAGGAAAACTAAATTCAAAAGAAAGACACATGGCATTCTCCTATTGGTTGGTTTCAATAGGTTTCGTTGCTTTTTTCTCCAATTCAAATTTGAAAATTAAAAGGAAAGGAATCTAATTTGATTAAAGAATGGAATATCTACAACTAAAAGAGAATATTCTCTTCATGACAACTAACTACTTTAATTAGAATAATCTATGGTCATAATTAGCACTAACAAACCACTCACAACTAACATATTAATTATAACAATTAATATACAACAAAATATAATAAAGTAAAATTTATACATGCAAAATTATCAAAATATCTCTCGGGTAAAAAGTGGTGGTTACACCCGCCCTAGGGATCGGCATTGGGTCGGGCCAGGCCGCCCAAGCCAATAAAGAACGGGCTCGGGCTGAGCATGGGCCGATCATTTTTGGCCCTAGAAAATTTTTGGACTGGGCCGGGTCGAGCTTAATTATTACCTATGAAGCCCAAGCCCGTCCATAAAGTTTGGGCTTTTCGGGTCAAATAGGGTCGATCCGGGCTAGATCAAAAAATACTTGGTATATTACATAATTTAAGAATTAGCAAATCCATTATCAAATTTCTGAGAATAAATTGAATACTTACTGTAGTCATATTGCAACACATTGAAGAAAACAAATGGAAGGTGGCAACAAGCAATAGTGTTGACGCAGACCATGGAATAATTGAATACTCACCATCAGGTTTTGCTTGGGCATAATATCTAAGTGAATTCAGCAATAGTTTTCTTCAATGTGTGAGTGTTGATGTAGACTATCTGAAACATTGCTTGTTCCTAATGATCGTACCATCTAAATACTCACTATCTGAATACTACATCAATTCTGATTCTCTTTAACATCACTTCTACATCAACGATAATTGTTCATGATGGTTGCACCGTCAATTTTAATTCTCTTACACATTGAAGAATAATTTGATGGTTTGCATAGGCGGGCTTGTATCGGACGGGCCTCGGGCCAGGCTCAGGCAAGCGAATGCTTAGTCCAAGTCCAGCCCTATACTAATATGGACCGGGCTGGGCTTCCTTAATGACCGGGCTATATCGGGCTTTGGCCCATTGGGCCAGACGGACTTTTCGGGCGCCCATGGACTTCTGGCCCAATGATGATCCCTAAGCCGCCCCCATGCACCATCGGATCGGAGGGACCCACTTGGGGCCCGTACGGGGCACATGTCGATCCAAAGGCTAAGGGGGACAGGGCTCCCGTGGGACTCAGCGGACAGGGCCAATTGCAGATAAGTTAATGGAAATAGAAAGCAATAAAAAAATTGTAATCATAGTTGTTACAAAGATATAGAACAGAAAAAAAAACGAGATGAAGATGAAAGAACTCCTCGCTGGAATGATGAAGGGGTGATGAAGATCATCGTTGCTCAAAGCAAAATTCAACCCTTTTCGCTGACTTGCTCTCAGGATTCAGCAAGTTCGTAGAATATAATTTCTGGAACGCTCTTTGCCACCCTCTCTGTGGATCTCGAACAGGAAGAACCGGACGAATTGACGACACGCATACCAATATCTATTATATCTCTCCCGAAAAGGAAGAGAAGAGTATATATAGGAGAGGCACTCGTAAAAACTCTAGCAGCCGTCATCCACCTAATCCGAAGATAATTTACATGGATAAGAGACGGTTACTAACCATTATCTCTAAATCCCAAGAGATAAGGATCGATTGTAACCGAAAATTTTACTTAAACGATCGCTACGCACAATTTTCGTGACAATGGGTTGTTTGGTTCATGGATTTGGAGCACGAAAGTGGTCAAAATCCAAATTTTAGACAACTTCACGTGTTTGGTTGGAGGATTTGTAGACACGATTTACTATGATTTGACATAAACAGTAAATCATGTCCGTCACGAAATCAGAATTTTGACATCGGAATTTTTTCTTCTTAGTGGAGCGCGGAAGTGAAAAATTCTCAGTCCCGCTTCGTGCGTTTGGTTGGAGGATCACTTTCTCTCTACTTTAACAATTTTTTTTTTTTACTATTCATGTCACTTCAAAACAAAGTTACACTTTTTCATCCACTTCAACAACCAACTAAACACCAAAATTTAGAATTTCTCACCTCTAACCTCCACTTCTTCAAAGCACCCGAACGAAGGATATTACACTCGTTCCACTTCACTTGCAATGCATACGCAAGATATCGATTTCTAGATTTTTCACTTCGTTCCACTTCGTCGGACCAAACAGCCCCCAACAGCTACTGTGCGACATGCGTCCAATTTCGCACAAACAAAGCGTTACTTTGCGTCGAGTCACAAATTCCTTCAGGACCCAGCTCCTAAGAGAAACTCCAAAAAAATAGTAACAGAAACATAAATATTATTTGGAGGTCCTCATCATTGCCCTATAGGAATACTCCCACCACATTAGTTAACAAAAAAAGAATCTTATATTGAAATACACACTTAAAATTGCCACATGGACGTGAAACTATTTCTAGAATTCAAAACAAAAAACTCTCTCCCGCAGGTAATCGACATAGGCTTTCAGAGGCTCGCTCGGAGTATCCCTCGACCGAGGCGAATCATCGCTAAGATGGGTGGCTACGATGAACTTGTCTTTGCTTAACCAGCACACTTAAAATATGGACGAAACTTTTTCTGAGTGGTGTATAATGTAACAACCCGTTCCGCTCAAACGGACAGCCAATTCAAACGACAAAAGTGTAACGACCCGACCCGCTTTACTCAGCAAGAAGACTCATTTGAGGCAAAGGATTTTTCGACTTGGCCAACACACGGACAATTCATAAACCAAGTAAAAGCATATTGTTTAATAATGTGCTTATTTTTTTAAAACAAAAAATATACGAACATCCATTGGTTAGAAAAAGTGAAATTCACTCTCCTAAACAACCAAACTTACACTTGTCATGCAAAAGGTTTCAAAGTACAAGAAACATGGTCGCAAAATTAAAATGAACCTCAATTTCACCACCAACAAGCTCCGAGCTACAATATCTTCTAACATTCCTCTTTGAATTCTATTCAATTAGTTATAATAGTAATCGGAAGGGACAATGATAAGAGGAGACCAATATTTGATTATTATTTTTGCTGATCGGTGTTAATTATGAATATAATTATTATATTAATTTATCAATATGTGTTCAACCAAATATAAGTTAAATTTTGATGTCTCTTTAACATTATTGTAATTGGAATCTAAACTAAATTCGAAAAATCACTTATAGTCTAGACATATTAAGCATGTAGAGAAGATAATTTGGCGGCTCTGCTAATAAGTCGTCATCCTAAAATAATTCAAGATTCTTAGAGTCTGTTTGGATTGAGAAATAAAAAATTAAGCAGAATTAAGTAGGATTAAGTGAAAAAAGTTAGTGAGAGAGAGACAAGTCAATAAATATAACCTAACTTGGATTGGAGGGAGAGTTAAGTGGGATATATTTAGTAACTCTTGTTTGAATTGAAAATTTTGAATGTGAGAAATGTTAATAAAAATACAATATTTACCAAGATATTCTTAGTACATAAGACATAAAATTAAATTAAATTTTTAATTAAAATTTATCAAAATATCTTTAAAAAATAATAGCTACAAATATGATACATATATAAAGAAAATAATTAGAATGTACGAAAAAGGAAGAAGAGACTTGATGCACATGGACAAAGTCAGTAAGTTACGGAACAACAGTTTGAGAAAGCAAGATAAATAAATAAAAAGTTATAATATTTTATAGGAGAAATAAGAATATTTATGTCTTTTTAAACAAAATCTTTTATTTTATCTCGTAACCCCCTCCCCCCTCCCCATTTAGGGGATTAAAAAAATGGACAAAAAAAGGCTAAACAAATTCCCACTTAAATTCCCTCTTCCAAATTTTTACTCTCAAATAAAGCATGATTTTTGTTCCCCTCACTTAACTCTTTTAACTCTCAATTCAAACAGATGCGAGAACCCAAACACCATAGCAATAAAAAAAAAAAAAAAAAAAAAAAAAAAATCAGTGTGTAGACCCGACCCGATCCGAACGGTTCTTCTTATTCTAATAACAGTTCTTCTGCTTTAAACCCTAGCTCATATCTCGTCTCCCTCCTCCGGCTTCCTCAAACCCCCAAAAGCAGACTCTCCCTAGTCTCATGGAGGCCATTATCGGCGGCGGTGCCGTAGCGGCGACGGCGAGACCGCTCTCTACACCTCCACGGAAGTACAAACCCGCTATCGGACTGGGATCCGGACCCTCCATCTCCCGCCCAATCCCTCGTAAAGGATTGGAGTCTTTGAAGGTGAGCAGCTCCTCTTCTTCCTCTAATGGAGGAAAACCTGCAGCAGCAAAGAGTGGCGGTCTCACCTACAAGGAGGCCGGCGTCGACATCGACGCCGGCTCGGAGCTGGTGCGGCGGATCGCCAAGATGGCGCCCGGCATCGGCGGGTTCGGAGGCCTCTTCCCGCTCGGTATCAATCCGTTGCTTGAGTAGTTTGTTTAATTGGTTTTGGAAGTGTTATTTTTTGCTTGTGTGTGATAAAGTTGCGTTTTTGATGATTATGTGATTACTGTTTTGTGATAAAGGTCTGTTCTTGATGACTATGTGATGATTGTTTACTACCTCTGTTTACAACCCTATTGCTATTATGATTGGCGTTCTTTCTCTATTTGAGCATTTTCTTATGTTTACACACTGAGGAATGGACTAACTTGACTAACATTTTGATTGTTTTTAGGAGATGCCCGTACATATTGCTAAGCTAATATAGACACGATGATAAGAGGAAGTTAGTTTGGATTTAAGTGTAAAATTAAGCGCAAAGGGAGAGTTTAAGGTTTTATGGGAGCGACAATATATGGAGGTAAAGCTGTCTTAAATCCTAGATGGAGCTGAAAAATTCTTAGGGGATTTGGGTTTGTTTGGTATAACTGAGTTTATCAAATGTTATTGTCGATATATTTCTTTTTGTAAGATGAATATTATAACTGAAAACTAGAAACTTTGTGATAAAGGTCTGTTCTTGATGACTATGTGATGATTGTTTACTACCCTTTTTACAACCCTATTGCTATCTTGTGGTAAAGTTGAGTTTATGATTGGCGTTCTATCTCTATTTGAGTGTTTTCTTAAGTTTACACACTGATGAATGGACCAACTTGACTAACTTTTTTTATTGTTTTTAGGAGATGCCCATACATATTGCTAAGCTAAGATAGACACGATGATAAGAGGAAGTTAATTAGGATTTTAGAGGAAAGTTATGCGTGAAGAGAGAGTTTAAGGTTTTATGGGAGCGAGAAGATATGGAGGTAAAGCTGTCTTAAATCCTAGATGGAACTGAAAATTCTTAGGGTATTTGGGTTTGTTTGGTATAACTGAGTTTGTCAAATGTTATTGTCGATAAATTTCTTTTTGTAAGATGAATATTATAACTGAAAACTAGAAACTTTCCATGAGGAACAGGAGCAAGATCTCAAGTAGATTGCTTTAGGGCAATTGAGGATTTTGCACAGCCGTTTAAAAGAGTTTTTGATACAACAAGGTCCTGGATGATTAAGCAACAAGGTCCTGGACAACACCATTAGATAAAAGGGACCCAACTGGACGTTTAAGCTACATGCAATTGAAGGTAACCAAAGGCTTGGAAGGAATATGCTTGAAGTAGACTGCGTAAATGTCCTTCAAGTAGATTATAATGTAGCTTTGTGGCCTTACTGAAGAATGTAAAGGGTTTTTAGGATATGAAGTTTACTAACTTAAATGTCTTTGAGTGAATGCTATTCGAGGAAATTAGGCTTATATATCTGGTACCATATGCAGAAGCATTCTTACGCTCCATGGCTGACCCCATTATGATGGGAGAAGGCTTGGATGGTGATGATATGCAGGAGCACTCCACTAATGACATTCCCAGTAAAACTGTTTTGAAGTGCAGATTTAGACACCTTGCACTGAAGGTGTTTCCGTAGCAACTAAAATTGTTGTATCCCAATGTTGTTGGAAATTTAGAACTTCTGAGCTTTTAGTTTTGTCAACCCCTTGTATCCATATCACACCTTTTGATCAGTACCAACAACCTACATTGGTGATGGATACAAACATATGGTCACTTGTGCTGCCCGGTAAAACACAAAGATTTACTATGGTATCAGTTTGGGAAAAAAATGGTGGATCTTCTAGTTGTTCAAGTGTCCGCATGTTTGAAGTTATTGGTCCATGTACCATTCTTTAGGGTTGATAGTTCATAGTGATCTCTTTGGTGTCCACCTTTCTGTAGTATGTAAATTGTTCATCTGCAATGTAGTATGGAATTTGTTTATCATGATGAATAGTGGATGTCGAGTTTCTGACCTTTACCTGTATATTTGTCTGAATAGGAGATTCATACCTCGTTGCTGGGACAGATGGTGTGGGAACCAAACTTAAGCTCGCATTTGAAACTGGAATTCATGATACCATTGGGATTGATCTGGTATGGTCTACATATTGTTTTAAATACTTCCTATAATGGACTTCTTATCATGTTTTCCTACAGGTGGCTATGAGTGTAAACGATATTGTTACTTCTGGAGCAAAACCATTGTTCTTCCTTGATTATTATGCCACGAGTCATCTCGATGTTGATCTTGCTGAGAAGGTAAACTCGTCATATATTTTTTGTCATTTAGGATACTTGAAACTTAATTTTTAATTCTTGCTGGCATTACAATCTCACAAAAAATTCTACTCTTTAGGTGATTAAAGGGATTGTTGACGGGTGCCAACAGTCGGAATGTGCTCTTTTAGGAGGAGAGGTAAATTTTCTTTTCCTCAATGTTTTGTCATATCTAAACTCTTATGTCATAGGTCACATGTCTGGTGCTACAATTTGTCATTTTTGCCTAAATTTGGACTTCTGTACTTCTACTTGTTGATACTTGATGTCATGATGTGGATAGTAAAAGAAGATACAAATGCGCTAGTATGCAATTGTAAATTATCAGTTCCTTCTTCTCTTGAAAGTTTTCTCCATATTTCCTGTTACCCATGCTTTATTCTCTCTTCCTTTCTCCCTGAGCTTGGAGTCTCAGTTCAGTAGTTTACTAATGAAATTATGAAACTATAGTATAGGTAAGTTTCCAACAATTAATCAAAGTATGACTCTAAATGAAGAAACTCATCACGAAAGCCTTCTTTCCTTTGGAATGAGCCAGCTATGGAGGACAATTCAAAATTTAAGAAGACCTAGTAAAGATTGACCAACTTTTGACCAATTACTAACTCGATGTAGATGCCAACCCTCTTAAGAGAGTGCATGAGTCCTGAGCCATTATCTATGGCAAGAGCGTGCACCATAACATTGGAGGCCAATTGGTTGATAGGAAAGACAAGAAAAGCATTATTCTCAAATATTGGTTATTCTGAATATATGATTAACATTTTTTTTTGTTTGGTGATTGGTGAACTGTTGTAGTGAATTATTTTTTTGTATTTAGATGGACACTTGAATTATGAGATACTGATATGGTCATACATTTTCCTAGTCAAGCAACATATGATAATCTATGACCGATATCATAGATTATGGACCTTACAAGTCCAGAAACGTACGGTCGCCCTAATCCTTTAGATGACAATGGCATAAGAAAGTAAAGTATTATATACATCTTGTACTGGTACCTGGAATTTAAGTTTTAGAAATTAAGATATGTATGTGTTTGAACTATAGGAATAACTGACACATATTTGTGTTGAACTACCCACCCTTCACAGATAACTAACTGCAAGAGATAATTCATTTACCTGGCCCTAGGTCTTATTCTCTTACTAGTAAATTCATGTTCGTTGCATGTAAAATAAATGTTTTTATGATATTGTTGAAAAATAGTTTAAATATTTAAATGTATATGAATTAAGATCTGTTAAACAATTTAAATATTTCTGATATTTTCCCCTTTAAATTAATTTTTAAATTTAGTTTTTAAACAGTTTTTAAACAGTTTTAAATTTAGTTTTTTAAATTTAGTATTTAAATATATATTTGTGCGGAAGAAAAGAGAAAAATTAATACTTTTGCAGTAATTTTTTTTTTAATAAATGGTGGAGGATTTACAAATGACTTAGACGCTCATTATAAGAACTAGTAACGTGCACGTACATTGCACGTGCGTAAAAAATTGTTAATTTTTTTTTAATATAAAATTATTATAAATATTGTCGTTCCGAGGAATCGAACTCAAGCAACCAAGAAAAATACCTCCCACCTTAACCACTTTAGTTAGAATTGTTTACTTTGTAAATAAATAATATTAGGTAGTTAAATAATTAGTTATTGTTTAAAAATAGTTAGTGGAGTATTTATAAACGGCTTAGACGGCTCAATTTTGAGCCGTTTCCAAGCCTCATTATAAGAGTAGAGATAGGAATAACTGACACGTATTTGTGTTGAACTGCCCACGCTTCACAGATAACTAACTGCATGAGATAATTCATGTACCTGGCCCCAGGTCTTATTCTCTTGTTGGGATAATGAACAATGGTGACTCTTTGTTCTTGAAAATGTATCCTTTACTAGATTGTTGAAACCTGCCTTTCATATGATCAAATCATCAAAGTATCAAGCTACTTATTTTGCATTAAATCCTTCGTCATTAGGTCATTCGGGTCTACTTTGTAAATGACATATATTTGCACTTTGTAGACAGCTGAAATGCCTGATTTCTATGCAAAAGGCGAATATGATCTGAGTGGATTTGCTGTTGGCGTCGTCAAGAAGGATTCAGTCATTAATGGGAAGAACATAGAAGCTGGAGATGTTCTAATTGGTCTTCCGTCAAGTGGTGTCCATTCTAATGGATTTTCTCTTGTAAGAAGGTCGGTGATTACGTCAATTATCTTGTTGTTCTCGTGTTAATATCAAAATGAATGGTTAAAAATGTATTCTAGAGTAATCTTATCTTTTATAATGATATTGTGCACAATTGTCCTTTTCAAAGGGTAACCATAAGTTTTTTGGGGACTACTTAACAGGGTTTTGGCACGAAGTGGTCTTTCATTGAATGATCGACTTCCTGGTAATAATGGCAAACCAGTTACATTAGGTGAAGCCCTTATGGCACCGACTGTCATCTATGTTAAGAAGGTCAGTGCCATGAGCAAAGTCTTTTATGTATTATCTACCTTTTATGTTACCTATGATTAATTTAACTTTGCTTGATTTTAATGATGAAATTTATTTAGGTGCTTGAAATAATCAGAAAGGGAGGTGTGAAAGGAATAGCCCACATTACTGGCGGTGGTTTTACTGATAACATCCCCCGAGTGTTCCCTTCAGGCCTGGGTGCCAAAATCTATACAAATTCTTGGAATGTGCCTGCCATATTCAAATGGATACAAGAGGTAACAAGTATTGCCTTGTCTGAAATTTACACAAATAGATCCATCTTCTTTTCTTTTCCTTGACTCTTTTTTAAGAATGAAATTGACAGTTTTTGTAAGATTTGAATCTCCCTAACTGGACATATTGTAAAGTAATAAAACCAGAAAGTGTGGCCTGAACTGGTAACTTTTGATTGCTTATTCTGTGTATGACTACTTTGCACTTTTTATTTGGTTGAATTAGTGTTGTGACTTGGAAGATATAAATAGGGACTACAACATATTCATTCGTCAATTCTGACTGCCCTTAAAAGTTGAAGTATCAGATATTCGATTTTTTGGGTACCTAAATTCTAATGCGTCCTCAATGTTTAGATGTTGGCACAAACTCAGAGAGTTAGGTCAGGTTGTTGATCCTTCTTAACAAACAGGTTCTACATAAAATGTGATTTCACTTGGATAGATAGACTTTCAATTTACAGTGTCGATTCACTTTGATGTGAAATGACTACGAAAGTTCATAAAGCAACTTGACTAAGGTCAGAAGTTTGGTTTAGGAACTCATAGGAAGCTGTATAGACTTTTAGCTAATAAAATCAGAAGGATCTGTCTTTTTCCCCCTGCTGCTAACTCAAAGCTACATCACAAAGATATTTAAAATGCACCTGTTTTTTCCTGTATCCATCCAATTTTTCTCCATGTCTTTACAATTAATAAACAACTTTAAGGAATCCAAAAAAATTACAACTTAGAATCCAAACAGGAGGAAAAACAATCTGGGGAGAAACCCATGCAGGCTAGGAAGCGCGGACACACCAAACATCTCGGCCTTGTCTTGTCGGGCATGTATCGGACGTAACCTGGACACTCTAAAATACACTAGGACACACCAAAATTGGTGCCGTATCCATGTCCGTGCAACATAGCGTGTTGGCAAAATTGAATTTTAGCGTCTTCCCTTCCCCTTTGTGGAATGGACTAGAGTAAAATTCAGTTACATTCTTTGTACTTACAGACAACAGGACGTGAATCAGAGCTTGGAAATATTGATGACTCTAGACTTTTTTGCAGGCTGGAGGCATTGAAGATTCCGAGATGAGGCGGACATTCAATATGGGCATTGGCATGGTTCTTGTGGTAAGCTCAGAGGCATCCAAGATAATTCTTGAAGAATCTCAAGAAAATGATCCAGCTTTTCTCATTGGCGAGGTCGTTAATGGTGAAGGTGTCGAGTTTGCCTAATATGTATGTGCTTCATTTCTACGGCCTATCCATGTGATGTGGGAAAATGTTGAGGGCTGTTTTAAAAATAAAGTTAACGGAATTATTAACCCGGGAATTTGTTCACTTGAGTATGAGATGTAGAATATCCGTTTCTGATCCTTCAGAAGGGGAAAGTTACATACAGTTTTGTATAATTTGAAGGGGTTGTATCTTTAGAATTTGTTATGGTCCGCTTCGTAGAGACTTTTCTTTATGAACGTGATAATGGGAATTGAAACCAATAGAATCCATCAGAAGGGAAAAGTTGTATGCAGCTTTTATAATTTGAAGGGGTTGTATCTGAGAATTTGTTCTGTTATGGTCTGCTTCATATAGAAACTTTTCTTTATGAACTTGATAATGAGAATTGAAGTAATAGGAAATACTTGAATTATGCATTCCTTTTCTTTCCAAGTAATTTCCAGCACTATGTAACTGGAGATTAATATTCTAGTTCTACTGAACCTAACATTGGCACGCTGTTGATGATTGTGTGCTGGAATGTTATGTGACAGTATGAAGGTGAAAGGGGTATGCACAATAGAAGATATTGGTGGATGTTAGAAACATCTATTATTCCTGCACACCAAAGTCATGGTGGTGGTTTCTTGATCCAGAAAGTGTTGCTGAAAGAGTGGTGGTAAATAGTTGACAATCTCAAGCTTTTGACACTTCCAAAGTGGTATTCAATGGCTACTATTTGATGTTATGCTGATTCTAAGTGGTGGTGTCTATATTTTTTGTGTTTTGAACAAGTTTACTTGTAATAACCAAGGATCTTAGACAATTGATCAAATTCTTAGCAAATACTGTTTTTTCACGTTATAAATATGAAGATCACTCAGGCTGACAATTACGATACTTTAAGGGCTAATTTATGTTTAAACCTTGGATTTTATATCAGCTTACAATTTAAGTCATGACATGCCTAATTCGAATGAAAAGTTTATATCCTGGATTTTTTTTTCTTTTTTCTTTTCCTATTATACCATGAACATATGAGTACAAGAACAACAATCAACCCATGCCGGAAACGAGGGTTATTGTGGAGATGTGAATAAGAAATGGGAGGATAAATACAATTAACTCTAAAAAAATTGAAACCAAAATTAAAAGTTTAGGATCCTCATTTTTCAATTAGATATGTCAGGATTTAAACTCTAAATTGATATAAAATTAGCTTTTGTTATAATTTATAAAATTTTAAATTACGAGAACAAGGAGGAGTTACTTATGTAATCTCTATAACGTTTTAGAGTAAACTTCAGATGAGCAACATTTTGAATCTATACACACCCCATGTATTACTTAGCACACCCAAAGTGCTAAGTACATCCCATTTTAAATGAATGAAATTATAATAAATGCTAAGTACACCCCACCACATGACCAAAATACTCTTTTCTATTATAACCTAAAACCTATCATCATTCCTAAGCACATCTCACACCCTTACAGCCGGTCCCCCCTCTACCTGGGGGTGAGCATTTCAAATCGAACATCCTAATTAGTTCAAAATGAGTATTATTTTCGTTGAGGATCACTGTTAGGGTTTCAAATCCCTTAAATTCTTGTTAAAATTTCAAAAAAAAAAATTGGTGTATTCATGGTTCTGTTCGAGCCTGATCTGTTGAATGCACAGAATGGTGTTCAACCCACGACAGTCGAACATTGTTGTGCAGATTCGACCATAGTGTGTCGAACTGAAGATCATATATTCGGTTCGACCTCTGCCAGTCGAATTGTTACTGAAATGTTCGGCCAATACAGGTATAACAGACAGTGGTCCGTTCTACCAGTATTAGTCGTGCTCATCGCGAATATTTTTTTTGTCTAACACTTCTCATACACTACTTCAAACCGATAAATTACGTAAAGAGAGAAAGTACATTGTGTCTTTGAAGTGGACTTTCTTTCTCCATGATGCCTTCTTCACAATTTCAATGTAGGATTTTTGGGTTTTTGGGTTGGGTTAGAGAAGGTGAAAATTAAAGAAGGAAGAAGAAGATAACTAGTGTGTAGGAGGGAGGCTGATGGGGTGTGCTTAGTAGGTCATGTGGGTATAAGGATCTTTTAACATGAATCTATTTTCAAACTTAAGTTATATGGAGTGTACTTAGTAAGTCATGGGGTGTGGATAGACTTTTTATAAAATTACGACATAGGAGATATATTAGAATAGTTACGAGCTAATTCGTAAGAATTTTTTTTAAAATAAATGGTAAAGATGTAGTTAAAAAATTCTATTATTTCATAAGAAAGGAAAATGATAAAAATAATTATAAAATCTAGTCGTTGTAATCACTGTCATCATTGTAGCATCACGTAACTTTCATTATTGTAATTACTAATCGTTTAAAAACTTACTATTTGGTATATGTATAAAATTTGTATTAATGTTAATCTCAATTCTAACTTACGAAAGTAGTTGACAAAATTTGGGAGAGAAACATGTTGGTGTTTTTGTCTTTGGACTAGTAAAGATAGTCCCACATTGGCTATACCACCAAGTGGGTATCTCAATATAATACTTTGTATGAGTTGAGGTGTGCACATAGAGTGTGGTGGGGCACATGGGCGCCATGTGGGAGTATTTTTCTAGGAGGAAAAATGATTAACTCCTCATGAAAGCATTTATGCTTTTTGTCATACTCTTGAAATTATTTTCATAGGAGCGCGACTCGAACTCGGGCTCAAGGGTGCAAAGTGGCATTTTGTTTGCCTCAAGGGCGCAAAGTTTGGTTAATTCTGATTTTTTTTGTAATTTTTAGAACAAGTTGTAATCAGAATCCTTATATAGTTCTTCGTGAAAATCGAGAATAGTCAGAGTGAAAACTTTTGTGTGAATCTCTGATCTCGACTACGCGTTCTTCCATCTTTGGTTAAGCCTCGGGACTAACAATCTCAAAGCAAGATCCGAATAAAGATGTAGAACATTCGTTCAATTCTTCTGGACACAAGTTTTCACAAACTTGAGAAGATTGACGGAATTCACTTCGAACATTTAGATGAGGGAAGGAGACCTTTGTCAAATGTTGAAAGTGAGTCATCGGTACCTACCATTTCCGAGGATGGAGTGTAGAAGCATGAAAAATACGCTGGAAAATCTCTGCGCGTAAAACCCTCAACATGCAGGCAGCCGCGTAAAACAGAGCTCCAGCACTGGGTGGCATAAGACATGACTTCAGAGCCATTGGCGTACAACATAGCTTTAACGCTATTTAGCGTACAATAGAGCTCAAGAACAATTAGCGTAAAGCGTCACTTTCAAGGCCATTTGTGGCGTAAAAGGTGGCTACCCCCCCTACAGCGTAAAACCTACCTGCTTTTAATGCAGCGTGGAGTTATACAAGGAACTCTTCGTATTCCTCGAATGAACCTGTCAGACAGTACAACGAACATGTCCCCTGACAAAGAGCACCGCACGACTATCAAGAGGACGGCTGTAATGATGATTCTACACAGAGCCCCAGACTATCGTTTAGTGACAAAGCCTTGATATAAGACGTCGTTTACGCATTCAAGAAATACGCTGCCTATTTTTACACAGGCAGACATGAGCTTTTACACTCACGAGGAGACAAAACCAGACGCCACGTCAAAAGCTGCTCTTCGCACAGAACTCGAGGCACGTCTATGCAGTTAATGCGCGAGATGGGGGCAGATCTTTGCATTTAATGCACGAGATTTGACTCTACTTTTAATGACTGGGTGAGCTATAATTAGGGCTAATACATCCACATCGCCATCCCTGTACATTACGCCATCAGACTATTTTCAGCTATAGGAGTACGCCGTATGCTATCTCCTCAAAATACGCCGACCTGGCTATTTTCAATTATAGGAATACGCCGTGTGCTATCTCCTCGAAATACGCCAACACAGGCCATATTTGCAAAGGTGCGTAATAAGGCTATTTGGTCCAGAATACGCTCAAGACCCCAGTCAACATCAAGTTTTACGTGCTATTGGGCTTTCTACGCCAATATGACAGCTATTTGGTTTCTACGCCAGCAAGAAAGCTACTTGGCTTTTACGCCAAAATTGGCTTCTACGCCAATCATCTCTACGCGATGGGCAGTTACCTACGTGGCTTGCATGCCGTGATCTTCGCAGCAGTTATACGCGTTACCTCATAATGGGACACGCGTCACACGCAGATTCAGGAGATCATTCAAACGTGGGTAGCAGTTATCATAACCGCTGCGTAAAGAGCGCCACACTCTCCACTGTTCGGCTTCTACGCCGACTGGACGGTTACTGTAACTAGGCTCTATAAATAGAGAGCCCTAGTAACAGAGGAAAAGGATCGATTTTTTTGAGAGAGAAGAGTCTAGAGAACAGACAGAGAGTAGTGATTGACGATTTTGGCATCGAGCATCCAATCTCTCTTGCGATCTTTGAAGCTTCTCCATTTTCTACAGCACTTCTTCGTCATCGTGTGGTCCAAGGGATAAAGTGATCGACCGCAGATTAGACTCCTATAGCAATATTTCCCCAGAATTAATTTTTTGTACTTAACATCTTCGTATAGGATTAATTGTACTTCTTTTTCTTGTTTGTAAACCAAAGAAAGGGTTTTGTATAAACCTAGTTTCATTTCTTTCATTTATTATCAAACACAAGATGACGACTCTGTTGGGGACTACTTTCTCATCTGACGAGAAAGCCATTGCTCAACACGATGCTGTATCCGTCGGATCAACGAAGAAGACTCTGGTCGTCCAATTCGACCAATCTGCTTATGAAGACATGCTTCATGCAGGGGGTAGCTCTCATTTCTTATCTGTTCAGGACAGCAGGAAGTTGCGTAAAGTATGGATGCCCCGGACATCCTCTACCCTTCCTGCAGGCTCTCTCTCCGCGATCAACAAGGTTGTGGCATCCCAACCTATATGCTCTGTGCGTAAAAACCCGTCTCCCGTCACTGACGTGGCAGACAAAGCTTCTGGCAATGCCTCAGAGCCAATCCAGAAGTATACAATACGCCCTGCGCGTAAAAACCTGTCTCCCGTCGCTGAGGTGGCTGACATAATTTCTGGCAAGGCTTCAGCGCCAAGTCAGAAATTTCAAATGCGCCATGCACGTAAAAACTCGTCTCCCGTCGCTGACGTGGCTGACATAATTTTTGGCAAGGCCTCAGCGCCAAGTCAGAAATTTCAAACGTGTACTGCGCGTAAAAATACATCTCCCACCTATAAGGAGGCAGATAGCCCCTGCAATCACCGCAAGGGAAAACAAGTGGCGGATTTCCCGACCTCTCGACTTTTATGCCATAAAGAGAAGAATTTGCCCGCTCTTCAGATTACGCGGAATGCTGATGGCCGTTTGAGGACTTCCTCAGTTTTACGCCAACCTGTGCAAAGTTTCAAATTACGCCAGGACAAGCCCTTCAGCGTAAAGAAGGCCCGGTTTGTGGATAGATACGCTCATCATGGATCACGTGCTACTCACATGGCTGAACTTCTGTATTCGTATGGCAGGAAGAGAGTTATGATAACCAATATCCGCATTCCGACTAATGTAAAAAGGCAGAATAAGCCGCCTTCTTCTTCTTCTTCTTCTTCTTCTTCTGTTAATCCCCCTGATTTGCGCAATTTCTTGATCCAGAAACGCAAAGACAAGGGATCTTCTGATATGTCTATTACACCCCCTAGAGAGCACTGTTATAATAGTCATAAAGTTGTAGTTAATTATTGCTGTTCTAAGGCAAAACGATCAGTTTTTGACCGGTTGAACTACTCTTTGTCCTTACAGGAAGAAGAACCGACATTCGCATCGGTAAACATGGCATCGCACATTCCTAGACACATTCCTAGAGGAAGGTCAAGTTGAAGACGTAATCCCTCTAGAACTCTGAGCCAAAGAAGATTCGACAGACTCCTTGAGAATATTAAAGCAGGTATTTTTCGAAACACTCGCCCGAGGTCGCGACAATCGGCTTCATATTCTTCCGATTCCAACACTGGGGGTCGACAATTTCCTGAATGTGATACTGACAGTATAGACTCGATCTCTACAGAGATCTATACCAATCCCTCAGTAGCATCCAGAGAAATGGGAGTCTATGCCATTGGAGATGAATATGAAGAAGCTTCCCCATCAGGAAGTACGGAACAACGCGTCACTGTTTTGGAAGCATCACTCAAAGAGATGCATACCATGATGCAAAGTATGCACCAAATGTTGGTGACTCGGCACACAGCTGCGCCTGTTCCTCCGACTCAACTACGGGTGGGGGTAGATATACCATCAAGTCAGGAGCCTATTCAAAATCAAGAATCAGCTGCTCCTCAACCTCTCAACCCGAAAAACGTATTACCTCATGTTGGGGTCACAATACAGCCGGTCTCTCACATCTCTGCGGTCCATTTTCCAACTGAAGATCCGATACAAGTAGTACGGGAATTAAAAGCCCAATTTGACGCCCTGAAGCATAAGGATCAGCTCAAGAAGTTGGGGATCAATCAGCCATACCCTGCTATATGGGACGAGATCCCTTTTCCACCAAAATACAAACCACAGGCTATGGTTTTGTTTAAGGGAAAGACGTCACCAAGCCAGTACATGAACTACTTCAGCATGATGACGGTGTTGTTGCAAGGGAATTACGCCCTTCTCACTCGAGTGTTTAAAGGATGTCTGTCTGGCGTGGCCTATCAATGGTACCGTAGTCTGGCGGACAATTGCATTACTTCCTTCGAAGATTTTAAGACTCTGTTCTTCGCTCGATTCTACGAGGGAGGAATGGACATGTCTATGTCATCGCTCATCGAAGTAAAACAGAAGAAGAAGGAGAACGTTCGTACTTTTATTGAACGTTTTCGTCAAGCCACTTTGCAGATGCCTCATGGAGTTCCAGATTCTACCTTGGTGGACATTTGCAGAAAGAACCTTCTCCCACTGATCTCGGTATTTATGGGACCATATCAGTTCCATGATTGGCCATCGTTTATCATATCAGCGGTAGCCGCCGAAGACAACAGTCGGAAGGCGCGTGACAATGGAATCATGATCTCCACCTCTAACAAAGGGAAACGGTCATCTTCCAATAGCGACCATCCTCGTGGTTCCAAAGGAAAGGAAGCTCTGGCAATTAACACGTCCAGGCAACCTACCACGGAAACTACGCAGACGAAACCTGGGACTTCTAGACCCATAGAAGAATATTCTTTTGATGATGATGACATTCCGAGCATATTCGACTGTCTAGTCAAAAGTGGCAAGCTCACTCTCCCCGAAGTAAAGCGGCCAAATAAAGTCGGCAGTACCAATAATCCTAAGTACTGTATTTTTCACAGGTACATACATCACCCCACAAAAGCATGTTATGTACTAAAAAGAAAAATCCAGGAGTTGATCGATGCCAAGGCCATCACTCTGCATAACAGCGAGAAGACGGTCACTGCCAACATGATCTCTCTCCAATTTGGCAATCTACCTCCTCAAGAAATCCTGGATGGTGTAATACCTATCCCACGGGCGATGATGAACATTGTTAATCTTTCTCCGACCAGGGGTCAAAATCACGACCTAGTACCCTTAACTACTAAGCGTGGGGAGATCATGTGGGTTCATCCTGATCTGGTGTCAGAGATTGAGGAAGAGACTTAAGCTGCTAAGGCTAAATCTAAAAAGAACTCTAGATGCAAACCATGCCATATGGTTGCAACATCTCCGACATCAGAAGAAGAGGCTTTGGCTACTGGAACCCGGTTAGGGAAAGCCTACCTCAAGGACTATGGAGGAAATCAGGAAGAAGCAACGACAGACACTTCAGCTGCCAAGCCTTCAGAACCTGAACCTGTTATACAAGAGACAGGTCATTCTAAACCAACGTCGACGGACAAGGGCAAGCAGAAAGTTCGTTTCGATAAACCTTTGAAGAGTATTCAAAACAAAGGTTTAAAGAAACCTTATAACTTCGATGTTTTGGCTCAATTGGCTAATACTCCAGCCAGATTGTCCATCTTTGAGCTACTCAGGCTATCAAAAGACACTCGTCAGGCCTTGAGTGAAGCGTTAATGCAGGCAGATGCATGCTTGACTCAGCTCAAGTCTCCCGATAAAGAGCCTGTGGCATGTCCTCAATGCCACAATGTGATGGAAGTAGTCCCTAACATCACCTTCACTCAAGAGGACATGTTATTGAAACATAACAGACATGACAGGCCTCTATATTACACTGGATATGTCGGCTCCATGGAGTTAGACCGGATTCATATAGATCCGGGATCGTCGATCAGCATTATCCTTCATAGTCTGCTAAGACCATTGAGGATCCCTACAAGCGAACTGGCTTACACTACCACTACAATCGTGGGCTTCAACGCCAGAAAAAGTAAGCCGTTGGGAAAGATTCGTCTGAGGATCCAGATTGGTGACCTTAGATCAGTGGCTACATGCTACGTCATTGATTCAGAGGTGTCTTACAACATTCTGTTGGGCAGACCATGGATCCACGATCACAATATTATTCTTTCCACTCTACATCAATGCTTCAAATATGTAGACTCCCAAGGGACAGTGAAGACAGAGTTTGCTGATCTCAATCCGTTCAAAGGAGTTGAGTCCTACTACTCCGATGCCATGTTGTACACCCAAGACTACATGAAGGAGGTTTCGGGCAAGACGAAAGAGGAATCCCACCGGGAGCCAGAAGAACCGTCTGTTGAGCAACCTCTGTCAATCCAGGTGAAAGGACGGACTACCCGTCCTAAAGTCATGGAATCCATGGCTATCCACTTAGACAGAACTAAATCAGGAGGAGGAAAGGATCCCCTAGTGATCACTCTGAACCAGAAGCCTCCACCCCTGGTCATCAACCTTCGGTGCAACAAACAGCCGATTGATGTAAATACAACCGGGAACATGGTTTCTGATGATAATAAAGAACCTCTTTTCCAATATACTGATGCCCAATTTTCTAATCATGAATCATCCCTCCATAACGATATAGAGCCTATAGCACAAAAATTCTTGAAAGCTATAGACTTCTATCAACCGTATGTGTGGGAAGTGACATCAACATCTAACGTCATCACGACATATGGGCCACATAAAGATTTTATCTTTATTGTCCCACCTACCCGTAAAGATCATCATCCAATAGTCTTCGGCCGCATGCAGAATCGACCGATTGTACAAGAAGATTCTCACGAGTCTGATGCTGGAAAAATGCAGGTTTTCAGATATAGCCCACAGGCCTTGAAAATCATGCAAAGCATGGGTTATGACTTGGAGTTGGAGCTAGGCCTCAACTATGGAAAAGGCAGACGAATGTCATTGCATGGTGATCCCTACTGTCAACGAACTCGTTTCGGGTTAGGGTATCTCACGTCTCTTGCAACTTCGAACAACTCTAAATCAAGCGGAGAGACCATTTCCTCTTCTCAGGATGGTTTGTCGTCCTCCGATTCAGATGATGAACTCTCACGGATATTGTCAGCAAACACGGTATTGACAGATTCTCTCGAAATAGAGGAACAAAAATTTGAACCGTTTGAAAATGTATCCTGGGCACAGCAAATGGATACACAATGGGAACTCCGGTTCGAGCAAAGAACCGCCCACTGAAGATAAAGTTGTCCAAGTCGATGTTGGGGATAAAATTTTACCAAAGCCAATATTTATCAGTAACAATCTTTCCCCAACAGAAAGGAAAGAGATGATCTAACTGATAAAAGAATATATCGATGTCTTTGTATGGAATTATGAGGATATGCCAGGTCTTGATCCAAAAGTGGCTACCCATGAACTCAACATATTGCCTAATTCGAAGCCCGTAAAGCAGCACCAACGTCGGTTCCGTCCGAATATGATGGATGCCATTGAAGCTGAAATCAAAAATTTAGTAGCTTGCGGGTTCATCCGTGAAGAGCAGCATTCTGATTGGGTCGCCAATGTAGTCCCTGTTATGAAGAAAAGCGAGAAAGTTCGCATTTGCATCGACTTTCGAGATCTAAATACGGCCTTTCCTAAAGATGAGTTCTCTCTTCCCATCACAGACGTCATGATCGACAACACATGCGGTTTTGAATGCATGTCTTTCATGGACGGATTCTCAGGGTACAATCAGATCAAGATGCATCCTGAAGATGAGAAGCATACTGCCTTCCGTACGCCACTGGGGGTATATTGCTACATAGTCATGCCCTTTGGATTAAAGAATGCCGGGGCTACATATCAGTGAGCTATGAGTAACATATTCCATGAGCATCTACGCAAAACAGTGGAATGTTACATAGACGATATCGCTGTCAAAAGCTGCCTCAAGGCTAATCACATCCGAGACTTAAAGGCAGTGTTTCAATTGATGTGCCAACATCAACTCAAAATGAACCCTACAAAGTCCTTTTTCGGAGTATTTAGCGGCAAATTCCTGGGATTTGTCATTACCGCTAAAGGCATTCAAGTCGACCCTGATAAAGTAAAAGCTATCTTGGAGATGCGACCGCCCCGTAATCTGAGAGAACTCAGGGGATTTCAAGGTCGTCTAGCTTATATCAGGAGATTCATATCCAACCTCTCTGGAAGATGTCAGCCTTTTCTCGCTTAATGAAGAAAGGTGTGTCTTTCGTATGGGACGAAGCCTGTCAGCAAGCGTTTGACGATATCAAATGCTATCTTACTAATCCTCCAGTTCTGGTGCCTCCCGTCATAGGAAGACCATTTTTGTTGTATGTTCGAGCAGTGGATCATTCTTTAGGGGTTTTTCTCGCACAGAAGAACGATGAGGGTCATGAACAGGCTATCTACTATTTAAGCAGGATGATGATCGAAGCTGAACACCGGTACAATCCAGTGGAAAAAGAATGCTTGGCCCTAATGTTTGCTATTCAGAAGACGTGATATTACATGACGGGCCAAACTATTCATATCATCTCCAGAATCAATCCTCTCCGGGTATTGATGAGTAAGCCGAGTATTCTTAATTCCTGACTCGCGACTTGGTCGATGTTATTAACACCGTATAATATGGTGTACGTCCCTCAGAAGTCCATGAAAGGTCAAGCTTTGGCTGATTTCTTAGCTTCCCATCCAATTCCGGAAACCTCCAAACTATACGAGGATATTCCCGACGAAGTTACATAATGTAACTCTGCAATAGAAGATGATATATGGCAGTTATTCTTCGATGGTGCCTCCAGGACGGGTCCCAAGGGAAAAGTGGTTTCAGGAGTAGGAATTGTTCTGGTGACTCCTGACAAACTCGTCATCTATCGAGCATATTCTCTTAGCGAACCCTGCTCTAATAATGTGGCAGAGTATAATGCCCTACTCATCGAGCTTCAAGTCGCTAAAGAATTGGATGTTGAATACCTGGAAGCTTTTGGTGATTCTCAGCTGATCGTCAATCAGGTCAGAGGAATATATGAAGTCCGCAATCCAGGCCTCATTCCTTATCACCAAGCAACGATCGAGATTGCCATGTCTTTCAAAGGATTCTTCTTAAAGCATGTGCCTCAATCTCAAAATCTGGAAGTTGACGTTTTGGCCAGTTTAGCTGCAGATCTGGCTATTCCTATAAGAAGGCAGAACTCGGTGATCCTTCTTAACAGGATTTATTTTGTGTAAAAAATAATTTTCACATGGAACGCAGCTACGCCGTAAATACGGTTCCTCCTAAGAGAGACTGGAGAAGTCCCTTTATAGATTTTGTGGCATACAGAATCTTACCGGAAGATCCCAAAGAAGCAGTATCGGTTAAAAGATGATCACTACGCTTCTATTTTGATGCTTCTTCACAAAGTCTATATCACCGAACTTATGATGGACTAATGCTACGATGTCTCTTTGACGATGATGCAAAACGGGTTATCCGAGAAGCTCATGACGGGGTATGTGGAGCACATCAACCTGGTCCTAAGTTACAGGATCGTATCAGGAGAATGGGTTATTACTGGCCTACCATGATTGCAGATGCCGTAAAATATGCAAGACAATGCAAAGCTTTTCAGGTTCATGCAGATTTTATACATCAGCCTTCTGAGTATCTACATCCTACCATTGCATCATGGCCCTTCGAAGCATGGGGTATGGATATCATTGGTCCGATTCACCCGTCGTCTTCCAGGGGACATCGGCTCATATTGGCTATCACCGATTATTTCTCTAAATGGACAGAGGTGATCCCTCTTGCTGAGGTAAAGACATCCAACGTGATAAGCTTTATCAAGTATCATGTCATTTATCGCTTTGGGATACCCCGAAGGATAATCCATGACAACGGGCCTCAATTTATCAGCCAAGCGTTTCACCAATTTTGCGATAAAAATCGGATACAAAATATGGCCTCTACGACATATAATCCTGCTGCTAATGGTTTGGCGGAAGCCTTCAATAAAACCATCATTAAACTCTTGAAGAAGTTCGTTTCTTCGAACAAAAGAGATTGGAATGAGAAACTGGAAGAATGCCTCTGGGCATACCGCACAACGGTACGAACACCAACAGGTTATACCCCATTCTCATTAGTTTATGGGAGTGAAGCAGTTCTCCCCATTGAAGTTCAAATTCCCTCACTCAGAATAACAGTGGCTAATGAGTTGACTCAGGAAAAGAATGATCTATTAAGGCTTCAAGAGCTAGAAGGATTAGACGAGAAACGCCTTCAAGCTCAACAACGCATTGCGTTCTACCAGGCACGCATTTTCCAAAGCTTTTAATCAAAAAGTGAAGGAAAGAGTGTTCAAAGTTGGCGAGCTAGTTTTAGCTGTGAAGAGGCCAATGATCATTACTCACAAGAGTAAGGGTAAATTCTAGCCCAAATGGGAGGGCCCTTATGTGATTGAAACAACATTTTCAAATGGCGCTTACAGATTAGCCAAGCCTAATGGAGACTTGTTAATGGCTCCTATCAACGGCAAATTCCTGAAGAAGTACTATGCTTAATCTTCCTTGTTTAAGCGGAGTATGGTGAAGATCTCATTCTGACGATACTACGTACAAAATCTAGTTGGACCATATTCTATCATGTTATTATGACCTCTGAATAGACATGTCTAACTAATTTGGAACTTCAAAACCTATCACGTCCATATTACCTCTGATAGTGTTTTGTATACAAATTTAGTTGGATCGTATTCTATCATGTCCATATAACCTCTGAATAGATATATCCAGCTGAAGCTTACCGAAAGTATATCACGTCCATATTACCTCTGATATCACTTTCATCCTAGCCTATCATTTATGTTCAAAAATGATGGGTCCACCAAAGTCAGATAAAGTCTCTTTATTATCTCCAGAAAGATCAAGTTACAAAAAGAAGCAAAAAAGTACATCATTGGGGTGGAGCAGTCAAATCACGAATTTGCTGTGCCAGAGCGATCATCCTCTCATTCCTGGAGTCCAAAATGTTATTGCGAGCCCGTTCCAGCCGTGTCTCATCGTTGTTCAGGGAAGATAGTCTGGACAAAGACTCAACATAACCTGCGCGGATGACACCCGTATGGGCCAAGTTCTGTTGAGCTCTCCTCATTTGGCCCTCAAATACACCATGAACTGCCGACGTCTTAAGAAGCCTCTCTCTTGCCTGAGCGAGTTCAGCTTCCAATCCTCGAACCGTCGCTTCATTTTCCTCACATTCGGACTGATATAGAGTTAACTGAGGAATAACCTCCTCCAAGACTGCTCGCTCTTTATCCATCTCTTGCTGCTATTCCTGGATGGATTTGTTTAACAATTCTATCTGCTGAGCAAGTTCTGCAGTCAGAGAGTCATACTCAGCCTAAACCAGATCATCGATGCCGCCTCAGGATAGCTGCAAATATTCGTTAATGGGTTTTTCTAAACCATTAACTATTTGCTCTAACACATTAGCTCTTTCAGCGTCATTGAAATTTCTAATCTGCGCTATGGTGAGATTGGTGGACATCTTCAGAGCATCAAAGCCCAGATTCTTCTCCAGCACCATGGATATCAACGATTTTAAAGTGACATAGAATATGCTAGTATATTGTTCAACTAGCATAGTAAAATACGAATGGACGCTGGGAGTGGTCGCGATATCAGTAAAACCCCTTTGTGGAACGTTGGTAGAGGATGTTGCCATAATTGTCGCTTCAGTAGATGGCGCGACAAAAGAGGAGACACCAACAACAGTTGAAGTTGCTGGCATGCTTGACGAAGGAGGCACAGTTGAGACGATAGGCTCATCCTCCTCTGATATTGATTGAACTGCTACTATTGGGACGACACCCGAGAATGTTGCGGATGGAAGATCGGCAGCTTCAAAACCTGCTTTATCGACGTCAAACACCGCCGGTTCATTAGCAGGGGCCGCAACAAGGTCAGAAGTGGTGTCAACTCCACCCTCCCCAATGATGTCTTCGCCTGAAAAGAAGACAAGAGAAAGTTAATATCAAATTGATGTTAATTTTCCGAAAAAAGCATGAAGACAATATTTACCCATGGCCGATGGTATGTATGTTGCATCCGCAGCTTGTATAGCTAAATTATTTCTTAATGATACTAAGCAAGATGTCATACCTGGAGAAGAGGGTGCACCAAATGACTTCTGAGGGTAGTAATCCCAGTCTTCACCCAGATCCACTCGAGGTTCATCGGGTGGAATCTCGCTGGAAATACTTACAGATGAAGAAGGGGCTGGACCCATTATTTGTCTGGATAAAGATATCCTTAATATGCTCGGCCTCGAAGGTGACCTCACTGCACTACCAGTAGCAGTAGTAGCGACAGCAGTCTCGAGCAAAGAATCTCCAGCACTGTCAGCTGGAACTATGGAGGTTCCCTCTCTAAAAGGCGAAGGACCTGTGATCAAAGAATCATCCCCGACCGGGGAAACAACAAGCTAACTCCTAGGAGCCTCGTGGCTGGAAGTCCTTTTAGGACCACTGACAGTCTTTCTTTTCTTGCGAGGGATAGGCTCTTTCATAGTAGGAGCCCTTCGCTTACTGGGGATAACAAGAGGCTCTGCAGGCGGAGCTATTACGCCTCTCGGTATTGTCAACAAAAACTCGTCTGGACCGACATGGTCTTCACCTTCATCAGAGGAGACTGATGGGATCTTCTCTCTTCCAGTGGACTTATGAGAGGGCATCCTAAAACTTCCACGCACATCAAAATCACGATGGAAGGTATTAATGGACGCATAAAATTGCGCATACGAATGAAGGGTGCGCAACTCCATGGAGAGAGAAGTCGTGGGCACAATAAAGGTTGCTCCAGTACAACCCATTATGAAGTACCACCACCCTCTGGCTCCGTCGATAAGCCCCCCTCTGAACTTGAAGCTGGTAATAGAATTTCCCACGTGCAACTGGTCGTACCCAAATTGCCTGGCGAATCGGCTAGGCAGATACAGCTCTAAATAGCAGTGGTCCTCACTCCTGTACAGCAGATGAGAAGGTCTAATGCAGACCAACCAGTAGAAGGCTTCAGGAGAAAGAATGGTCCTCCCTTGACCCCCATCCTTAAGCTTTGTCCCATGTTGATTGATATGTACAGTGGGGACGATGCAGAAGAGCTTCCAGCTATGAGCAAAATTTAATGCTCGCCGACAGTCTACGACGGTGGTCACGTTCCAAAGGGAATTCTTGTAATTCAACAAGAAATTATTTCCCGAATTACTGGCAGAGCCGGGAGACATCACCCTGGGGTTATGAAGGATTAACCATCCCATCAGATATAGGAATGGTAACTCCACTCTGGGAAATCCTTCACTTCGTGTTTCATCTGCAAGCAGCCCATCAGTGATGGCCCTCAGGCCAGCTTGTATCCGGCATACCATGGCAGGGAGCAGGCCCAGTCTTGTTCTAAATACCAAATGCACTGCAGGCCATAAGGTGTTGCGATGAATGTGATCCGCAGACGCGATACCTGGTACTACCCATCGGCATAACCATACAGAGAGGAAGCCAGCCAGTTGAGCTTCCCTTGACAGAGGCTTACGATAATGCCTCATATAACTGTAGACTTTAGTTCCTGCAGGATAACCCCTTATCTCCTCATCGAGAACATGATCTGAAGCCCCAGAGTCTTCAATAAGATCATCGACCATTTGGGCATTAATAACGCTCAGAAGATTCAAGGACTTATCTCTATTATCCACAACCTTGTCTGGCTTAGCATCTCTGGCCTAATGAAAGAAGAGATAGGATGCCCATTTGTTGGTATGAGCCAAATCAGAGGGCTCATTGTAGAAGGTGGTACATGCAAGATAATGGCTCATCAGCTCCTGGTACACTGCTACTGCTCGAGGGTTTGTATCCCTCAGTTCCCTGTTTGTGGGAACATACTCTTCATAAGAAGTATCCCCCATTGGCAGCCTTGAAACCTCTGCCATCTCATGAAGGGCCAATCCCAACTCTCCTAGCGGAGTGGCGAAAGTCCCAGTGAGCGAGATATACCGCTCCATCAAAGCCAAAAATAGGTTGGGGTTGAGAGGCAGCCCAACACTGGTAGCACTCACAGCCGCGAACAGACCAATGCTCTCCAGCTCCGTCTGAAAGTGCTTCAGGGCCCAGACAGTTAAACGGGCCCATCGAAGATTCTCGGGGCTAAGCCACCCGCTGGTCCGAGGATTAACCTTGGGGTATACTCCTCCCTGCCCTATGAAGTCATCGCAAAAAGTTGATATTTGAACCGGCTAGAGCAGTGAAGTGTCTTCACTCGGGACGCTGCCCGGTAATAATCCCCTGAAAGGCATAACAGGGCCTGAAGGACGGCTCACAAATAATCCTTGGCCTGATCCTTTCTGATAAAATATCTTCCCCGGTTGGCCGTGAAGATCAGGAGTCAGGGTCCATGACATCTTCCTGGGATGCGTGGCATAGAAGAATGCCGAGATAGGGTAATCTCTGGGCATCCTTGGCAGGAATATGACCATGCCCTCAGCAGTAAATACCCAATTTTACTTCTTGGGCTTCGTTTGGGATTGTTTATCAATCATATCCCCGAATAGGAAAGCTGGCTTCCTATATTTGGTCCCATCTATATACGTCAGGGGCTCCCCACTGATCATACTCAACAACATTCGCTCTCCTTGAGACGATATCAGAGTTCTTCTTTCTTCAGGATACTGGGTTCCAGAAATAGGGAATATCACATGGGACAAGTCCTCCAAATAGTTTGAGCTCAACATCTCAGCAGCAGAGCCCATAACTTCAGCCAAAGGAGAGATCTGCAAGTCCACTACAAAATACAAGAAAATCAGTCAGTTTTTACACTAGACGATACACTCTTGCAGTTTATGCCAAAGATTATCAGTCTGAACTTTTACGCCAAGACTGCAAAAACTTGAGTCTTTCGCTGAAACTTATTTACTAAGCGTAAAATTTAGCAATCTGAGCTTTTACGCCAGATTGATAAATTTTGAATTTTTACGCCGAAATTCATATCCAGCGCGTAAAATTCAAAGTTTGCAGTATACGCCAAATTTTGACAGTCTGAGCTTTTATGCCAGACTGCGAAAATATGGAGTTTTTACGCTGACACATTAGAAATATGGGTGTAATGATAAAACATCTCCGTGCATCATCTTCTTCGAAGAGGCTCTCAGCACAGAAGACTGTTGTTTGATAAAATAAACGAAAGATATGGAAATGAGGCTTTATACGAAAACCCTCTCTTTATGTTTACAAACAAGCAGTACAATTAATCCTATACGAGGATGTCGAGTACAATTTTTTAATCTGGGTAAATATTGCTATAGGAGTCTGATCTGCAGTCGATCACTTTGTCCCTTGGACCACACGATGGTGAAGAAGTGCCGTAGAAGACAGAAAGCAGCTTCGAAGGTTGCTAAAAAGAGTGGATACTCGATGCCAAAGTCGTCGATCACTACTCTTTGCCTGAGCTCTGGATTCTTCTCTCTTGAAATCTGCGACCAAATCTCGACCTTTCAATCTTCCATCTTTTGACCTTGGATCTGATACTGGATTTCTTGACCAATTTTTGACCTCTTTTTTGACCCTGGACCTCTGTCAATAGAGGTCTCTATTTATAGAGTTTTAGTGACAGTGACCACTCAGTCGGCGTAGAAACCGAGTAGTGAAAAGTACAATACCCTTTTACACGATGGTTAAAATAACCGTTGCCCGCGTATAAATAACCTTTTGAATGAGCGTATGACGCGTGTCCAATTAAGAGACAACGCGTATAACTGCTGCGAAATTCATGGCATAAAAGCCACGTAGGTAGTTATCCTTCGCGTAGAAGAGGTTGGCGTAGAAGCCAATAACTGTCACCATGGCGTAGAAGCCAAGTAGGCATAGAAGCCGAGTAGGCGTAGAAGCCGAGTAGGCATAGAGGCCGAGTGGGCGTAGAAGTCGAGTGGGCGTAGAAGCCGAGTGGGCGCAGAAGATAGCTGATCCTCTTCTCCTGACTGAGGCCTGAGTTGGCAAAATGTGCCAAAGTGATGATGTGGACGTCTTAGCCAAAATTATGGCTCTTGGAGATATAATCAAATCTCTTGCATTAAATGCAGAGATCTGCCCCCATCCTGCGTATTAAATGCAGATGCGTGTCTTGAAGATTTGCCATCATTCTGCGCATTAAATGCAGATACGCGCCTCGAATCTTGTACGAAGAGCAACTGCTGACGTGGCAGTCTGTTTATCTTCTGCGGAGCGTAAGAAGCCCACGTCTGCCTGTGTAAAACTAGGCAGTGTATCCTCTTGTATGCGTAAAAGTAGTTTACGCAAAGGGGATGTCACTAAACGACGGTTCGGTGACATTTAATCAAATCTTCTACATTAAATGCAGAGATCCGCCATTATCCTGCGCATTAAATGCAGATGCGTGTTTTGAAGGTCTGCCACCCTTTCTGCGCATTAAATGTAGAAACGTGCCTCGAGTTCTGTCATCACTCTGCATATTAAATGCAGAGACGTGCCTCGAGCCCTGTACGAAGAGCAGCTTTTGACGTGGCAGGCTATTTGTCTTCTGTGGAGCGTAAACATCTCACATCTGCCTGTGTAAAACTAGGCAGCATATTCCTTTGTATGCGTAAAAGCGGTTTACGCCAAGGAAATGGCAGTAAATGACAGCCTGGGTTGCAGTGCCGCGCCATCATTATTGTCACGCCCCGATCTCCCGCAGGCAAATCGGCCGTCCCCGCTATGCGGGAATCACCCTCGCCAGCGCTCCCGCGGAATGATCGCTTGAACCCATCCGGGCGTGATGCCGCACGAGTGTGAGCCACGCCCGTGCAAGGCCATGATTCATTGGCTGGCAGTAAGAGTTCTAAGCCACAGAGTCGCACAGATTATCCGAGTGCAGTGGAGTCATAAATGCATAGCGATTTGATAACAGGTTCACTGAGTCGACAATATAGCGGAAGCATTGAAACATAAGTTGAAGTAAAGCAACTCTTTATTGATATAACGATGTGTTACAGGCGACGTATAACCGAGATTACAAGTCGCTCAAGCCTCTCTCTCTGAAACATAAAGCGTGCCAAGTGGCTACAATTATGGAATAATTGTACAAACGAGTTTGGGCTATGTTCCAATATTATGTCTTGTATATGTGCTTTCGTTCCGGACGTGCCGCTGCTTCGGAGTGATCTCCACGCCTTAGCACGCGCGAAGGAGGCGTCTGCATCGAACGAGGTTCTCCCGCACCCTGCACACAAACTGGTGGATTATCAGTACATTGAATGCACTGGTGGGGAAGCTACTCGCCCGCTCGATAAATCCAAACACGTAATACAGGTTTCGTGCACAACTATTAAGTTGTCTTTCTAGTTGCCTTAGGATCAATTTCATACAAATATTGAATAGCTTATCGTGTCGGGCAGTACGCCGTGCAACATGAGAGGAAATACGGCGAGACTTACCAACTTACCATCTCCTTCCCTGTCCAAGGCAAACATTGAGGCAACATTGTTAATTCAAGCACAGGCAAGTATAATATTCAGGAGGCATAGCATATGCAAACATGAGGGTCGTTTTAACATGATCGTTCAGGTATTTAGTTGTTTCTTGATGCGATGCAATGACTCGCACGCGGATAGCCGCTAAGCGAGGATGACTTATCTATATGAACGTTTGTCGCTGGCATAGCCATAAAGGACCATTTAGTCTCGGGGCAGTTGGGTGCGAGAGGTCTTGCATCGCTACACGTTACCTCGCCCGGGACGGTATAGAGTGAGACGCAAGGCCTGAGGCGTTCACTCCATGCCGCCCACAAACATGCGACTAACTTGAAGTTTCGTCCGTATCGGATCGGCCCCGGTGCCCCGATAACCGTCCGCAGGAACTTGAACAATCAGTTACCTTGTGCACAGGTTGTCCACGACATATAATTGTTGGGTCTGTCAATTATCACGAGATACACGAGAACATGAGTGAACTGGAACTTGAGGACGCAAGTGCACTTTGAACACGAGAACACGAGATACTTGAATCTTGATTCTGTACAGTGATTAACTTGTCTTGATGCATTCCCCTGGTTCGGGGCTGCCTGGTGACCCAACGGTCCCTGATACTTGCAGGTTTAATCATGCACGGGACGACTACTTAGTAGTCTCCCGGGGTTGGATGAAAACAAGGCAACATTCAAGCAGACAAGCATGCGTTTCTAAGAAACATAAGTAAACACGTTTGCTCGGACCCGAAGGTAAGCCGAGAGATGAAACCGTTAGGGACTTAGCATGCGAGGGTCTGATTATAAGCAGTATTTCACTTTCCATATTCTAGCACAAGCAATACAAGTTGGGATTATTCCCTTAGCTAGGTGCGTTGGATTTATTAGCATGCAGGGGGTTATTCACCTAGCGACTAGCATGAATATTCCAGATTTTATGTGTGCTGGCTTAGCAAAGACAAGTTCACCGTAGCCACCCACCTTAGCGATGATTCACCTCGGTAGAACGATACGTCGAGCGAGTCTCTGAAAGCCTAAGCCGGATTCCTGTAGGGACAAGTCTGGATATCCTTTGCTTCTTGTTTGAGACAAAGCGGGTCGGGACAGCTGCACTATTGCCGTTTCAAACGGCAGTCCGCCTGAGCGGAACGGGGTGTTACATCCTACCCAACTTAGAAAAAGTCTCGTCCTCGAGACTTACTGAGGACAAGCAGTAATCTAGGGTTGAGGCAATCCTAGACAAGTCGTTGTACTTATTTATTTGGATATTCACTTGCACAAGCTTCGAAATCAGCATATCGCTTAGACCGGATCGTGCGCACTTTTGAAGTGCACTTCTAGCGTGAACACGTCAACCAGCTCAGTGATAGCGAAGTCTTAGCACTCGAGTTTCACCTTTCCTTAAGTCTTGGATGGTGCACTAGTTCAAGGCGTCCCTCGAATAGATGCATTCAACCAAACTTAGGGTTAGTAAAAATCGGACAAGCTACTAGCGATACTCTCAAGGGTTCGTACAGGTTGGCACAAAGGCCACTCGCAGCATACAACTAGACAAGCAATCATATTATTCAAAACGCATTTTGAAAGTATTTAGACTTATTGTTGGAACATCCCATCGAGGTATTGAGAGAGAGCGTGCACATAACCCACGAATGAGCTTTCGAAACATAGATATCGAATTGAAGGCCAAAGGCGTAGAAGCCAGGCTCTGATACCAACATGTCACGCCCCGATCTCCCGCAGGCAAATCGACCGTTCCCGCTAGGCGGGAATCACCCTCGCCAGCGCTCCCACAGAACGATCGCTTGAACCCATCCGGGCGTGATGCCGTACGAGCGTGAGCCACTCCCGTGTAAGGCCATGGTTCATTGGCTGGCGGTAAGAGTTCTAAGCCACAGAGTCGCACAGATTGTCCGAGTGCAGCGGAGTCATAAACGCATAGAGATTTGATAACAGGTTCACTGAGTCGACAATATAGCGGAAGCATTGAAACACAAGTTGAAGTAAAGCAACTCTTTATTGATATAACGATGTGTTACAGGCGTCGTATAGCCGAGATTACAAGTCGCTCAAGTCTCTCTCTCTGAAACATAAAGCGTGCCAAGTGGCTACAATTGTGGAATGATTGTACAGGCGAGTTCGGGCTATGTTCCAACATTATGTCTTGTATATGTTCTTTCGTTCCGGACGCTCCGCTGCTTCGGAGTAATCTCCACGCCTTAGCACGCACAAAGGAGGCGTCTGCACCGAACGAGGTTCTCCCGCACCCTGCACACAAACTGGTGGATTATAAGTACATTGAATGCACTGGTGGGGAAGCTACTCGCCCGCTCGACAAATCCAAACACGTAATACAGGTTTCGTGCACAACTATTAAGTTGTCTTTCTAGTTGCCTTAGGATCAGTTTTATGCAAATATTGAATAGCTTATCATGTCGGGCAGTGCGCCGTACAACATGAGAGAAAACACGGCTAGACTTACCAACTTACCATCTCCTTCCTTGTCCAAGGCAAACATTGAGGCAATATTGTTAATTCAAGCACGGACAAGTATAACATTCAGGAGGCATAGCATATGCAAACATGAGGGTCATTTTAACATGATCGTTCAGGTGTTTAGTTGTTTTTTGATGCGATGTAATGCCTCGCATGCGGATAGCCGCTAAGCGAGGATGAGTTATCTATATGAACGTTTGTCGCTGGCATAGCCATAAAGGACCGTTTAGTCTTGGGGCGGTTGGGTACGAGAGGTCTTGCATCGCTACACGTCACCTCGCCTAGGACGGTATGGAGCGAGACGCGAGGCCTGAGGCGTTCACTCCATGCCGCCCACAAACATGCGACTAACTTGAAGTTTCGTCCGGATCGGATCGGCCCCGGTGCCCCGGTAACCGTCCGCACGAACTTGAACAATCAGTTACCTTGTGCACAGGTTGTCTACGACATGCAATTGGTTGGTCTGTCAATTATCACGAGATACACGAGAACATGAGTGCACTGGAACTTGAGGACGCAAGTGCACTTTGAACACGAGAACACGAGATACTTGAATCTTGATTCTGTACAGTGATTAACTTGTCTTGATGCATTCCTCTGGTTCGTGGCTGCCTGGTGACCCAACGGTCCCTGATACTTGCAGGTTTAATCATGCACGGGACGACTACTTAGTAGTCTCCCGGGGTTGGATGAAAATAAGACAACATTCAAGCAGACAAGCATGCGTTTCTAAGAAACATAAGTAAACACGTTTGCTCGGACCCGAAGGTAAGCCGAGAGATGAAACCGTTAGGGACTTAGCATGCGAGGGTATGATTATAAGCAGTATTTCACTTTCCATGTTCTAGCACAAGCAATACAAGTTGGGATTATTCCCTTAGCTAGGTGCGTTGGATTTATTAGCATGCAGGGGGTTATTCACCTAGCGACTAGCATGAATATTCCAGATTTTATGTGTGCTGGCTTAGCAAAGACAAGTTCACCGTAGCCACCCACCTTAGCGATGATTCGCCTCGGTAGAGCGATACGTTGAGCGAGCCTCTGAAAGCCTAAGCCGGATTCCTGTAGGGACAAGTCTGGATATCCTTTGCTTCTTGTTTGAGGCAAAGCGGGTCGGGACAGCTGCACTATTGCCGTTTCAAACGGCAGTCCGCCTGAGCGGAATGGGGTGTTACAATTATAGCCGTCACCTGGGTAGTCGTGCAGTACTCTTTGTCAGAAGTCCAGACGTCAGGTTCATTGCATGATCTGACAGGTTTATTTCAAAGAATACGAAGCGTTCCTCATATACTTCAATGCTGCATTGAAAGCGGATAAGTTTTACGCCATAAAGGCGATGTAGCACCCTTTTTACGCAGAAGCAGCCTGGACATACTGTATTACGCAGATGGTCCTTGAGCTTATATTTTACGCTGTGCTCAGCGAAAAAAGCTCTGTTGCACGTAGTGGCTCTGAAGTCATCTTTTTACGCTGCCCCGCATCAACATGCTGCGTATAGCTATCCAGCGTATTTTTCATGCTTCTACAAGACACCCTTCAAAGCTTTTAAATTCCTCGTAATTTGAAACGCTTTGAATAAAGCATGAAATGGTTAAGTCTGACACGTCCTTCAAGGCTGACTTTATGGCAGAGTTATTGGAGATCCGTTGGGATTCGGAAGGCTCTCTCTTGCCTATAAAAGGCTGAGGAGTTAACATGTTCTTCCCACATCTCCTTCACCACACAGAGATGATCGTCGGAGTTCGTCGGGTCGATTTGAGGAAGAAGAAGACCATGTTCTTCCAGCATGTAAGGAGCCAAAAAAGACGGCATCTTCGATCAGATATCCTCTGCAACGATGGATCATGGAAGGATATTATAGGCTCCTTTGCTCGGGATAATCAGCAACTTTGTATGGCGGTTCTTCCGGAGAGAGGAAGGATCGTATTTGACCACACAGCTTGCAAGCTGTATCTTCTCCTGATACTTTCGTGGACCAGAGCAGAAACTAGCTCGGTCCTCGAGTATTGAGTTGGGTGAAATACCTCAACTCAATCTGTCATGGCGTACAGAGCATGGGATCTGCATAATTTATGCATGCCCAGTTCTGTATCCTCCCGCCATGTATCATTTTCTTGTTAGTCGGTTGCGGAAACCGACTAACTACTGGAGAAGATGGATGAAGAAGCCCACCAATGCGAGAACCTGGCAGAACAGACTCTGGGGGTATCCTTCCGACGACGACGAGAAAATCCTTTGTAGACGGGATTTTTCTCATATGTAATCATGAAAATGAAGAAAAACCCTTTTGTAGACCGTATTTCCCTCATATGTAATCATGAAAATGAATAAAATTGTCTTCTTCTGTGCATATGATTATTTTGCCATATACTTTGCTGTGAAGTCTGAATATGTGTAGCTTCGACACGTCTGGTAACTTTACGCCGACTCTGTTAGAAAGAGTGCTAGGTCCCGTCTTTTATGCATAACTAAGGGTGCGTAGAAAGCCGCTTAGCATTCGAGTATTCGAACTGTCCTGCTGTTAGGAATGAGGAACCGTGTAGAATTCTGAACTGTTACTTCTGATAAACAGAATTCTTGTTCAGACATCATCTTCAGGAATGATTTCTCGAAAATTCCTTGGAACATGGCGAGAAATGGCTGTCAAAAACTGAGTTGCCATCTTGAATTCGTAGATGAAATATTCAGACTGGAGTCTGGATGAACTTCTAATTGACCCATGGAGAAGAGTAATTTTCAATGTTGAACTCTGTATGCTTCGGGTACTTGGGATATTTTGAGGTCAAGAAGGAGTATCTTCTGTGTGAACTCTTGCAATTGACCGCCTTGAGAGTCGTTCAGATGCACGCGTACTATGGCCTGCATATTTTTCAGATGTACGGAAAGTCATAGCATAAAATCATAAGTTCGTAGCCTCTCGAGCGTAAAAGCTGCTGAGCATGAGAGCATCCGGGCGTAGAAACTGTAGATTTGTAGCTTCTGAAAAGGAAATCTTTCGAGCGTAAAACTGTAGATCTGTTGCCTCTGAGCGTAAAAGCCACCGAGCGTGAAATCATAGATTTGTAGCTGCTGAGCGTGAAGTCGTAGGTTTGTAGCCTCTCTAGCGTAAAAGATATCGAGCATAAAAGCATCCGGACGTAAAACCATAGACTTATAGCCTGTGAGCGTAAAATCGTAGATCTGTAGCTGTCGAGCGTAGAAAGCTCCTTAGCGTAAAAACCACGAATCTGCTTTACACGAAAACTTTTCGAATTTGCTGACTGTCCGCCTTCTCTGAGTAATAGGCTGACGTAGTACCCAATCATAACCGAATATTAATTATGAGATTTGGTTCGGGATTCGAGGAGTCCATCCGAACTGTATATATATCCTAAGCGTTTGAGAAAAAAACTTTTCATCCGTCTTCTGCGAAAGAAAGCCTTCGACTGTTCGAGTTCTTCTTCGTTTCCTCTCCGAGCCTTTAAAGTTTTCAGTAATGGCCCCGAAACAAATCCCCTCCACTAAGGGAAAGAATGTTGATTCTTCTTCTCGTTCTTCTGCTCAAGCGAGAGCATCTTCGGTCGGGCAAGGCGAACTTCATTCTGAGCGAAGTGTCCCGCCGACGAGCCGCGCACCCGGCCTTAAAGGTAGAGCTTTTGGGACAAAAAAAGAACGACTGAAAATCCTTCGCACATGTTGTACGTGAATGTGCTAGGTCGTCTTCTGTGCTGATAGCCTCTTTGAGAAAGATGATGCACAGAGACGTTTCATCTTTTACGCCCATATTTCTAATGTGTCAGCGTAAAAACTCCATATTTTCTCAGTCGGGCGTAAAAGCACAGACTGTCGAAACTTGGCGTATACTATAAATTTGAGTGTTACGGCTTTCGGCGTAATAACTCTACTTTTGACAGTCTGGCGTAAAGCACAGACTGTATACTGTCAACCTTGAATTTTACGTTTAGGAAATGGATTCCAGCGTAAAAGCTCAAGTTTTTACAGCCTTGGCGTAAAGCACAGACTGTTGATTTTTGGCGTATGCTGCAAGATCTGTAATGTCTAGTTATAGGAACTGATGTATTTTTTCTGCACTCTTGCAGTTAACTTGCATGCGTCTTCGCTAGCCGATGTGATGGGTTCTGCCGCCGGGATGCTGTATTCCAACTATCTGGAGGATCTGTCGCACGTGACATTTCCTATCTTCGGGCCCCAGTATCCCGAAGGAAGAGAAATTTTGATATCGGCTCAGGGCGAGCGAACGCTGCTGAATATGATTAATGGAGAGCCCCTGACGTACATAGACGGGGACCAATACATAAAGCCGGCTTTTCTCTTCGGGGACATGATTGACAAGCAGTCCCAGACGAAGCCTAAGAAAGAACTCTAGGTTTTCTCTGCCGGAGGCTTGGTTTTGTATCTGCCTAAGATGTTGAGAGACTATCCCATCTCGGTGTTCTTCCATGCTACACATTCCAGGAGGATGTCGTGGACGCTGACTTCCGATCTTCACGGCAGGCCAGGAAAGATCTTTCATCAGAAAGGATCTGACCAGGGGTCGTTTGTCAGCCGCCCTTCCAGCTCTGTGATGCCGTTCAGGGGACTGTACCCTGGCAGTGTCCCGAGTGAAGACAGCTTGGTGCTCCAGCCGGTGCAATTACTGACTTTCTGCAATAATTTTATGGGGCACGGGGGAGTATACCCCAAGGTGAATCCTCGGTGCAATGGGTGGATCACCCCGACAAATCTTCGATGGGCTCGCTTAGCTGACTGGGCCCTGAAGCATTTTCAGACTGAGCTGGAGAGCATCGGTCTGTTTGCATCTGTGAGCGCTACCAGTATTGGGTTACCTCCCAACCCCAATCTGTTTCTGACTCTGATGGAGCGATATATCTCGCTCATCGGGACTTTCGCCACTCCACTGGGGGAGTTGGGATTGGCCCTCCACGAGATGGCAGAGATCTCGAGACTGCCGATGGGGGATACTCTATATGAAGAGTATGTTCCCACGAACCGGGAGTTGGGGGATTCAGACCCTCGGGTAGTGGCCGTGTACCAGGAGCTGATGTGCCACTACCTCGCTTGCACCGCTTTTTACGGTGAGCCTTCAGATTTGGCTCACATCAATAAATGGACGTCCTACCTCTTCTTTCATTGGGCCAAAAATGCTAAACCGGAGAAGGTTTTGGATAGCAAGGATCAGCCTTTGAATCTTATGAGCGTGCTTACTGCTCAGGTAGTCGACGATCTTATGGAGGATGCTGGGGATCCGGACCAGATTCTCGACGAAGGGATAGGAAAATATCCCGCAGGCACTAAGGCCTACAACTATTTGAGGCATTATCGCAGGCCTCTATCCAAGGAAGCTCAACTGGCAGGCTTTCTCTCTATATGGCTGCACCGACTGGTGGTACCGGGCATCGCATCTGCGGACCGCATTCACCGCAACACGCTATGGCTTGCAGTGCGTCTGGTATTCGAGGCAAGACTGGGCTTGCTCCCTGCCATGGTGTGTCGTATACAAGCTGGCCTGAGGGCCATGACTGATAGGCTGCTCGCCGATGAAACTCTGCGTGATAGCTTTCCCAGGGTAGAATTACCATACCTGTATTTGATGGGATGGTTAATTCTCCATAACCCCAGGTTATGTCTCCTGGCTCTGGCAGTAGTTCGAGGGGTAGTTTCTTGTTGAACTACAAGAATTCCTCCTGGAACGTGACCACAGTTTTAGACTGTCGGTGGGTGCTGAACTTCAGTCACAGCTGGAAGCTTTTCTGCACTGTCCCCTCTGTACATCTTAATCAACAAGGGATCAGACTTCAGGATGTAGGCGATGGGCAGACCATTCTTTCTCCTGAGGCTTTCAATTGGTTGGTTTGCATTAGACCTTCCCATTTACTGTACAGAAGCGAAGACCATTGCTTCTTGGAGCCCTACCTGCCTAGTCGGTTTGCCAGGCAATTCGGGTACGACCAGTTGCACATGGACAATGCCGTCACCAGCTTCAGGTCCAGGGGTGGACTCATTGATGAAGCCAGAGGATGATGATATTTCATCATGGGTTGCACTGAAGCAACTTTTACCGTGCTCGTCATTTCACTCTCCACGGAGCTGCGTATTCTCCACTCATATGCGCAGTTCTATGTGGCAGCCAACACCTTTCATCGCGATTTTGATATGCATGGAAGTTTTAGGATGCCCTCTTCCAAGCCTGGGAGAAGAGTCAAAATCCCCTCAGTTTCTTCTGACGAGGGTGAAGAGTCTGTTACTCCGGATGAGCCTCTGTTGTCGATACCGAGGGGTGAAATACCTCCGCCTGCAGGGGCTTTGGTAATTTTTGGAAAGCGAAGGGCTCCTGCTCTGAAGGAGACTTCCCCTCGCAAGAGGAAGAAGAAGACGGTTACTCGTCCTCATCCGGATTCCTGGTAATGAGGCTCCTAGAAGTGAGCTTGCATCTCCCCCTATCGGGGATAATTCTTTGATTGGAGGTTCCTCGCCTTTTAGAGAGGGACCCTCTAATGTTCCGGCTGGCGGTGCCGGAGAATTCCTGCTGGAGGCTGCTGTTGCTGCTACCGCTTCGGGTAGTAGAACGAGATCGCCTTCGGGATCGAGCCAAATGAGGATATCTTTATCCGGGTCAGCATCGGAAGAAACCCCTGCCGTGTCTGTCGGTGCGCCCAACGAGATTCCACCTGATGAATCTCGGCTGCAACTTGATGAGGGCCTGAAAGAATATTTGCCAGTGTCGGTTGACACACCACCTTCTCCAGGTATGACAGCTTGTCTAGCATCATTAAGAAATAATTTAGCTGTACTGGCCGCAGACGCGACATATACACCATCGGCCATGGGTAAACGTTGTCTTTACGACTCTTTTTAAAAAAGTCAACATCATTTCGATATTAACTTCCTTTTGTCTTCTTTTCAGTGGAAGACATCTTCGGGGAGGGCAGTGTAGATGCGCCCTTTGGCTCTGTGTCAGGTCCTGGTGGCGACACGGAGGTGCCTGACTTTGAAGAGGAGATACTTTCGGGTGCCCGGCTCGCCCGTCGAAGAGATTCCGATATCTCAAGAGGAGGATGAGCCTGTCATTGCGACAATGCCTCCTTTGAGTATGCCGATCACTTCGTCCGGTGTTGGCGCTTCTTCTTTTGTCGCACCACCTGTTGAGGCGACGGTTGTGGCAACATCGTCTGCGGTCGTTCCTGGAGAGAGGTACGCCAATATCGCAGCCACTCCCAGCGTTCATTCGGACCTGGCTATGCTGACTGAGCAGTATATTGGTATCTTCTACACCACTATGAAAATATTGATATCAATGGTGTTGGAGAAGAATTTGAGCTTTGAGTCTCTGAGGAGGTCCTCCCAGTTCACAATAGTGCCAATCAGGGACTTTAACGACATTGGGGTAGCTGACACATTGGAGCAGATAGTTAATGGTTTGGAGGAACCCATTAACGAATATCAGCAGCTATCCCGAGGCAGCATTGACGACCTGGTCCAGGCTAGGTTTGACTCCCTGACTACAGAGCTTGCTGGACAACTGAAATCTCTGGATAAATCCGTCCAGGAACAGCAGCAGAAGATGGATCAGGAGCGTGCCCAACTGGAGTACGTCATTCCTTAGCTGACTCAGTGCGAAATCGACTATGAGGAAGTGACAGCAAGGGTCCGCAGATTGAGAGATAAACTCGCTCAAGCGGAGGAACTGGCTGTCTCCTTGTCGGCAACTCGAGACGTGCTGACGAATAGGAAGGAGACCGCCCAGCAGAATCTGACGCAAGAGGGTATTGTCCGTGCGAGTTTCGTACGTACTCGGGCCGAGCTATCCGCTTTGAACAATGATGCAGCAAGATTGGAGCATGCTCACGCTGACATCTTGGACTCCAGGGATGAGAGGATGGCTGCTCTGGCATGACATATTCGCGACCTAACTGCTCCTCCCAAATGATGTACTTTTTTGCTTTCCAATATAAATTTCCTCTTCTGAGAATAATAAAGAGGCTTTCATCTGACTTTGTGGACCCATCATTTTGGAATATAAATGACAGGTTTGGGTGAGAGTGATATCAGAGATAATATGGACGTGATATACTCTCGGTAAGTTTTAGTAGGACATATCTATTCAGAGGTTATATGGACATGATAGAATATGCTTCAGCTAAAATTTGTACACAAAACACTATCAGAGGTAATATGGACGTGATAGGTCTTGAAGTTTGTAAACTCCCTCGACCAGATTTCAGTAATTTAGGATTATTTTTAGCTAATTAGAATTATTGCAACTTTTTAAAATTTATTTTGTTTACATATCCTATTGATTTGTGCACCTGTCCCTCACACAATTATTTAGGATATTACACTAGCTGTTGCCCCCAAACAAAGTTCACATACCTATCCTAGACATGTTAGACTATTTTTCTGAATTTTGTTCAACTCCCAGATGCTTTATTTTGAGCCTCGTTTGAGACGCACAAATATCGTTACAAACGTCCGTATTTATTTCCTATTTAATTTTCTGCTCTTTACCCATCTCTGTACCCCTAGAGATTTGAGGCCCAACAGGCACCTGTTTTACCTAAACAAAAATACGTAAATATTTTACTTTGAATATACTAAAAATAGTATATTGACACCGTAGTAAAATTATGGCCCTACCTGCCTCTAAATAATTAGAGAACACCGTGCGCAGTATTTATTAAATAATAAATACGGTGACCAATATCACCCAAAGAACCAGGCCCTGCCCTGCCCAGGCTCACCCCCATCCCTGCATAGGCCCTCCCCCAGCTTTTCCCTCATTTCTGTGAAAATCAGCTATTTTTAGG